>JAVTVY010016935.1:0-69267 GCA_036873755.1 Hanleya hanleyi | reverse complement strand
GTGGATCTATAGTGAATTCTAGGGGGTAACCGTATCGAATAGTACGGATTACCCACGGATCCATCCCCAGTTTTTGCCAATTCCGCCAAAATCCTTGAAGTCGTCCCCCGACCGGGAGACTGGATTTCGGCGGGACCGGAAGTTGAGGCAATTCGTGGTCCCGCCATGTCATGAGATTGACATGGCCCGAATCGTCACCGGCCCTGCTGCTTTTTGCCACGACCTTTCCCTTTACCTTTATAGTTGGGATTGGTCTGGCCTTGCTGTTGTGGCATGCGACCCGCCGCTTGAGACTTCCCTTGGACCGGAAGCGGAAGTAGTCGGCCTAGGTTGCTTGGCTGGTGGACCGGAAGTGTCCGTAGAAATACGTTTTCCTGTCCCCATACCACCCGCTCTAGGCGGAGGATTAGGCTTAGCCTTCTCCACCGTATCCCTTAGAGACGGTATAATGCCATTAAACAACAGCGAAGATGCTGGCGATTGCTCCTTCAAAGTACGAATGACTATATCAGGAGCATGGTTGACAACGGAAGACAAGTAAGCTTGTCGTCTCAGATGAACAACCATCGCAGCATTGAACGCGGCTAAAGCCATTGCATCAGCATTAGCTTTAGCAGCCACGTTCTGAAGATCCGCCAGTAATTGTAGCTCAGGACTACTGCTGGCTGCTAACTGCGAACGCGACAACCTGCTCAACACAGTGGATATGGCCGTTAGAAACCAGTCCATGTGAGAGGCTATGGCTACCCCCTGCCGCGCAGCTTCTTCAATAGTAGAAGACTGCTTATCAGTTAGCGGGATCAAGACCTTGGAAGGGACCTTGTTGCCTTTACATATGTCGGCAAGATCAGGTTCCGGTTCCGCGGCCTTAAAGTCATATGCCGAATCATGAATTCCGTACGCTCTAGACGTGGGCTTCTCCACCGGAAGTGGTGCCGAAGCGGAAGCCGGTCTAAAGAGTGCACGTTTTCCCGTTCTTGTAATACGTTCCTGCATTGTTTTAGGCTGGGCTAAAACCGTATCAAGAACGGAACATAAACCATGAATGGCATCTGACGCAGGAAGTGACGACGTCTGCATGGTAGTTGTCGACGGAGCCTCTGCCATAGTATGTAGGCGAGAGGATGTCGGCGGTGGGGGTCGTGACATATTAGGGTACAATTCGTACAGAGCTTCTAGTACCTCTGAATATGAACGTCTCTCCGGATCATGATCACTGTCATTATCCTCAATGGATTGACGTTGCGCGACCCCCTGACGTCTCATCGATGGGTCAGTAGACAAATCAATCGGATCAGACGATACTACCGGAAGCTGTGTCGGAACCGGAGATGGGACCTGAACAGTACCGGAAGCGGAAGTCAAGAGTCGCCGGAACTGATCTAGTTCAGCTGCCTGTTGTTCCATTCTTTGCAGAATAACAGCAGACAGAGAACCATCAATAACCGGAACTCCCGTATTGATTTGTGGACTATTAGAGACCCGCCTATAAGGGGATGCAATAGGCCTAGCCCACTGCATTTCCGGACGAACCGGAAGTCTCAACCCACCGGGGTTTGTCACAACAGGCCTCCTTATAGTGGGACCGGAAGGACGAAAAGTCCTAACCGGAATCCCGGAGTTAACCATACCGGAACCCGCAGGCGACCGGAATTGGCTGACAGGAAGTTGATAATGAGCCCTATATGGGTTTATGACACCCGACCCAGAACCATTCTCAGTCATACCCTGTTGTGACTGGAACAATGCCGTATTGTTTCTATTAACACTCTGAGGTATTAAGTGTGAAACTGGCATTGTTCCTGCAGAACAATGACCTCGATCCCCTGCGTTTGTCAACCCAGAGGTGTTCAATTGCAAGGGATTTAATCCTACCCGGCCTTGCGTGATAACTCCCGTGACTGGGGTATTACGCAAGGTCGTGGAGTTTACTCCTGGTAAGACCATGGATACATTGTCTCTATATCCACCAGAGGTATTGTCTGCTGTGCTGAAATTAACTATACCTGGTATTACACCATAGTTATTTACAGCACCACTTACCATGCCTAAGGCTGCCCCTGGAGCAACAGGGAGTGTCGAAATTGGTTGACGACCAACAAACGACACCTGGGAATTATTAGATATCGGGGTATTCCCAGCGGGAGTCCCCCCAGTGATATCATTCCCAACAGCACATACGGGCGTACTTACAACGTCACCAGTGTTTATGCCCGGAGTCAAAGTGGTCCTCATCTCGGATTGCGTCTCGATTTCCATGGGGGACACACTTTCGGGAAGATCTAGTTCCACTGTGACCTCGGCTGACTCTCCCGTACCTTCATCTAGGACGGACCCCATTACTTTTACCTGTTTCTTCCTTTTACCTGTGGACAGATCAGAAACAAAAGTACTAGTGCTTGGCGCAATACCTTTATCTAATAAAGAACGTAAAGGGCCCATCCAAGGACTGCCAATCGATGCAGGCTTCTTCGCCGTCCCATTTTCAATAAAATGGGAGGGCGGAGTCATGATATTAGTCTCCGACATTAAACCAGGGGAAGGGAACCCGCACGAGACCCGGTCATTAAATCTTGAAATAAATCATCGGGCCATTGTTGACACTCCTGACATCTATGGGTACAATCACAAGCAATATTGCCTCGACACGCAAGACAAACAGAATGTAAGTCGGTCGTTGATTTAGACTTCCCACAGACGGAACAGAACATAGAGGCCATTATTTTATCGACAGATATACACAAGAATACTTCCCAACTTGATCTTTTCGTTGCTTTGTAGACTTGTAGATGATGTTATCACTCGTTGTAAACGTAAAATCCTTCCGTAATACGCTGGAGCTTTACACACGATCTTTACAGTAGCTAGCTAAGTAAAGAAGTGGAGATCTATTGTGATTGAGTGCTGGCGTGGGTGATTAGGCGGGAAATGAACTGTGCTATTGTTTTAATTTCTTCACTTGTTAATCCGTGTTTGCACACGAACGCATATGTCAGTAAGGTCAGTTTCACTGTGTAAAAAATGACACATTTAGCTCACTGGAGAGAAACTGTCATTGATTTTTAGAATTCACACTACATTGGTGTCGAAAAGAAATAATGGATTGGAATGCTCGAAAATCGACATCTACTAGTAGATTCAAAACAAAAGGCAATTATCCCTTATTGACCCAGGCAGGATAATATTTGATTTGTTTGCTGTTTAATGTAACTCTGAATACTACAATATTTCCTTCATATTTGTGATTTAAAAGCTGTACTGTTGAGGGTAGTCATACTGGAATCAGAATACCGATGTATCTATCAAACAATTAGGAGACAAGTATCAATAAATATAATATAGAATCATGTTTATCAAATGAAAACATCTTGTTTCACGATGAAAAATTCACTAACAAGTCAACTGAAGTCTATTGAATCCTCTCCCTCCCACCCAACATATCCAGCCCAAGTGTGAAGTCAATGGTTATGTGGGGTTTCTTGTGGACAGTGACAGTCTACAAACCATATCACAGATTTAATATTAAGCTTGATTTTGAATATGATTATATGCGCAGAGACTGTAGTGATATTTATTTTCACTGAACACCTACCTGAGACAAGTAGTTGACAAATGCTACTTGATTCCCCATTAGTATTTTTCACAGAGCAGGAGTACTGTCCGGAGTCCTCCAATCCTGCAGACTCTATGTGTAACCTGGCTGTTCCTTCACTCAAAGACAGTTGGAATTTGGCCGAGTTTTCTATGCG
Source organism: Hanleya hanleyi (assembly GCA_036873755.1). Lineage (NCBI taxonomy): Eukaryota > Metazoa > Mollusca > Polyplacophora > Lepidopleurida > Hanleyidae > Hanleya > Hanleya hanleyi. The sequence goes on along the minus strand of JAVTVY010016935.1, from coordinate 65,518 downwards.
AGTTCCTTCCTTGTGCCAGAAGACCTCACCAAGCCCTCTAACTTGACACTGCAAGTCAACGGTACTGCCTGGTGTGACAGTCACATCCTCTAGAGCCTCAACAATAGCTGGTACTTCGTCACCGTGGGCACCTGCAACCAGATTATAATATCGGTGAAATTCAGATATAAACATAAATGTACATGGAAATAGTAGTGATTACAAAAAGTCTCATGTTTATATGAGTATACCGACCAATAATTCATGATACATGTATATAGTGAACCATGTATGTATATAATTTAAGTCCACGTCCAGGGTGTAAACATTCACAAGTGTATTCCATGCAGTGCTGTAACTTAACGCCTGCCCGCATGCAAATGCAGGCAAAAAAATGTGCGGGCATGCCGTACTTACGATACTCCTGCCCGTGCGAGCATGCACTTTATTATCACTCACTTGTCTATTATTTAATGGCGGGCATGCACTTGTTTGTCTATCATGTATTGGTCAACAATTCTACCTAAATCATCGTCGTTTATGTTAAGTTTCTCGTTATCGTCGCGCTTGGAGTATGTCGATATTCACCTCCACATAGAAGAGCTCCCATTGTTCTCCGTATCCAAGGATATATTCTCCATGATTCGATTATCTACCACGGATAGCTCAACTGTATACGATCACGCGATAAAAGCCGCTTCGTGGAGAGGGCACGTATTGGCCGCCATTTCCTGCCAGATGCACAAGTTTTTGACGAACTATTCGCCAACAAACAAAACAACAAACACTGGAACATCGTCCGAGCGCAATAGACTATATGACAGAGAAAAACGCAAACGAACCTTCGTGCCTTCATGGCGAGATGAATTTCCGTGGTCGGATGAAATCAAAGGATCAGACGGGCAAAACGCAATTGTCGGAAAATAGATTTTAATTGTTACTTGAATTAATACAGTACATGTACTATTCGAGTGAAACGCTGGGGTGCGGGCCAGGCAGTCTTCATTGTGGGCAGGCTGATTTAGGCTGGAGCCTGCCCTGATTGCAGGCAGTCCAAAAAGGGGGCAGGCTGATTCAGGCTGGAGCCTGCCCTGACTGCAGGTTGTCCAAAAAGTTAAGTTACAGCACTGCCATGATGAGCTAGATCCTTTTAAAACATTGACAACTTTGTTAAATAGATAAGTTTATATTGATACCTCTGCTACAATCTTGTGAGTCAAAGCCTAATAAACTTCAGGAGGGATTCCGCCAGAAAAATAATCTATGCCCGCAAATACGAGGGAGTGAAGCGACCAAGTCTGAGGGAAAGTAGCGATCGAAGGGGGAGAGTCCGAGAGGGGGATTTCCCCCCTCGCGGCGGCAGAAGATTTTTGATAATTGCCGTTTAAATTGATGGTCTGAGAGAGCGTCTAGAGATAGATTTTATCATAAAGATTAACAGCAGGAACGTCTGTTTAAAGTCTATTTACACTCTTTGCTACGTATGTATTACCGCGATAATTTGAACTTGGAAGCAGAAATCTTCCGGGACGGTTGCTAACCGAGCCGATACGCGGACGTGGTGGAGAGCACATGAACAGATTTTGATAGTGAGAGCTGAAAAACATTGTGGCAAACAAAATTATGCCCTCAGATGATCTAATAATATACCCGAATGGTGACAGTTGTTAACTTGACCTTCCAGAGCTTCAACTTTCATTTCTGTGGCCTGCGCTGGAAGAGCACTAAACACAAGAAATCTGGCTGGATGGACAGACTGTAGTCGCAGACTGTTAGCTGGAAATGGAGTGCTATCATACCTCGGGAAGCGGGAAATTTTCCACGTGCTTCAGAGAACCGTCAGGTCATTGTCCTAATTCCAGCAATTGCCGTCTTTTCAAATGTGAATTTCCACATGTGTTTTCATTGATATTCACGAAGGGAAGACTTGGAGGGATATAAAGTAACATTTTAAACCTTTAGCTACCATTTTACTTCTTAACAAGCGGACCAAAAGGGGGATTTTTATTTCATTCAGTGGGGGGAATGGGTCCGTTGACGGACCCAAATAGACCCTAGCGGAATCCCTGCTTCAGCAGTGACTGCATGCAGTAAGTGTGATGCTGGAGAAAATTTATGAAATTATGTTCTCAATTTTTTGTTGACTGAACAGTTATACATGTAGACCTTACAGCTTCAACTCAAGTACTGACAGAAATCGATGATCCTTGTTGTTCTAGAAAAGAAACACCTACATGTAGTACAACTCTATATACTCTATTCAACGGTTGCGTATTTCTGCGCAAACACCAGCATACATAATATGGGGATGAACTCAATGTGTGTTTTTTCCCAGCCGACTGACCAGGTTTTCCAAAAGTCAAATCTGTGAACCAAAACATCAAAAAGAAAAGGCTCAATGAATAAAATTAACTGCTTGGAGTTTAATTGAAACTTGAAATTTTAATTTGTGCACACATGGGATGAGCAAATTATCAGTACGTGCCGACATCCTATATAAATGTTGATGTATTGTACATAGGCATGATAGATGAAATAGCCTATGTATAGATTGTATAGTCACTTGCATAGTTTGGTGACCCCTTTATGATAAACCAGGGTCAGCATATACATGTATAATGTACTTGTTCTGTTGATGTACATGTACACGGAGTTCTTGAATGTACAATATGTATGTATGTAAATACCATACACTATGGATATGCATGTCCAATAAAAAATGTCTCATTTGAAGAAAGAATTAGAGAATAATTGTATTACATGTACCAAAATATTGTGTTCTGTGTTCATTTTGTGGTCTTTGCTTTGATTTACTAATCAAACAAATGGAAGGTAACAAGAGAACCCTGGGGAGTAGCATTTTTAGAAGCTGTTTAAAGATCATCTCCCTCCATGTTTATCAAGCTGTTATCAAAGTGTTAGTCACAACTTGTCCATTGTAGGCCTGCAGGCAATTTCAAACTTGGACAAGCAAAAATAGGAAAATCTAACATGGAAGAGATAGGAAATATACATGTACATGTGGGGAAGTAGACTGTCAAAGTCTAGGAAAATGTGATATTTGGACCAGCAGATTTGATATTCCAGTGTTTTCAATAAGGGGCAGTAGGTGCTGAAGTTCAGACACATGTTGAGATACATGTACATGTATCTGTAGCCAGCTATTTTCAATGATATTATATGGTACATGTATGTTACTGGCTAACACACAGACATATATCTCTTTCAAAGGTTAATGGGATACCCTGATATCCTGGCTAACACCCTGGTTATTAACTGTAAATAAATGTTGTTTTTCATGTAGCATGTACAATAGACTACAAAGACTAATTGGATAATTGCTTCATTTATCCAGTAACCCTAATTAAGATCATCTACCATTACTGATCTGTTTACATCTACATTTATCTTGATTATAAAGAAATGTCAATGGGAGAATATATTCCTGGGTACATGCACAATATAAATCCATATATGAGAGACTAAATACCAATACATCATGTACATAGTACTAAAGTCCATACACATATATTATAATAATGATGACAAACTAATAGTTTGTTGTTGTTTTGTATTGGGACAGCAGCATCATCTGGGTTACAGTACTCACATACAGCTGTGTCCTGTTCAAATGTCAGGGAGACAGGAATGTTACATACATGTACACTGAACTTAACATGTACCCAGACAGACAGACAACACAACTGTCACAGCTATCTTCTCATCTCAAATTTATTAATGACGCTTTTTAGCTTTGAAATGAGGAAGGGGGAATCTCTGCATTTTATAACATTTTATGTCAAGAAACACAGATTTTAACTTTGCATGAATGATTGTATTTTACATGAAGAGAAAACTTTAAATTTGTTTCCCATAAATCTTACGCTTTTACATTACCGTATTTCTTTTAATTACTCAGACCGCAAAACTTAACTTCAGGCATCTGCGGAGAGAAATTCTGCTAACATTCTACAAATTTCACTAGCTAGATTCTCATTTCTTGGATAAATAACATATCCATGCCACAATATATATATGTAGCCTCAGTTGACATAAAGATGGTTTTATTCTGCTTTTAAGTCTAAAAATGTTGTTCAAAAAAATTAGAAGAAATAGGGTACCACATTGAGCATATAAATAGGGAATTATATGTGCACGTGCACTCGTGACATACAGTTCTGGAGCTTGTGTAAACACTTATTGCTCTAATTGAGCACAGCACTTCTTAGCAGTGTCATGGGATTCACAGGGTCAATCAGGCGGCAGCTGAATCCAGACACACACCTTCATGATTCTGTGACAAGCAATTACATTGTAAATTGTAAATCACTTTCCTCAAGAAGACAAATGTATTCACGAGCCGATAACAAATTTATCCCATTTAAGAGCTCTTTTCCTTGTGGTATCATATCAACCGAAAAGAAATATCATGTTGAACAATGTGTAAACACATCGCCATTGCATTTCCAATTCGATAGTGTTGATTCCTTTTACCCACATGTGTTGCATGTGCGTCCTTGACAGTGCTGGTATACGAAGAAATGCCTTTATTCGATTAGCTAACTGTTACATCGGAATACAATTGCTTCCGATAATAGGGTGATTTTTATAGCATGATTTTCACTGCTTGCGACAGAATCTTGATGGCCTGAAATAGCAAAACTCTCCTGCTGTTTACTGAAGTGGTTGATGGATACTTGTCTAAACATATATAGCTTGAATTTCAAGGTGGATAGAATTTAGTTCTGACCATTTGAGTGTTCTGGCAGACCACCCAATCCACTGGAAAACTGTGTCAAGTTGTAATGAGAGCTGAGAGAATATGCAATTTAAATGCAATGAGCCTAGCTAATGGGTTAAGGTCTGCCAGGAGTGTGACAAATTGCTGCCATCAAGATAAGCCTGCTATGTAACCACAAGAGCAGGTTGATAACCTGTGTATGCCCATGAAAGTATTAACCCAGCCTATTAGCATGATTTAGGCACCAGATACTATCTAGGTTAAACCCATTAAACATCACCTTAACTACTGATCTTATTATTCTTTACAGGTTAATTGAGATTAAGTTTTATTGCTTTTTAAACATTTCTCACCATCCCATGTCAGGGACTGGGTACACTATAATGTGATTGTCAGGGTGTATTTACATCTACTATGTACATGTATGTATACAGAGATATATGTTCAAATGTACACTTGCCACCAATTAGACTAATGTCTGACAGTTTTATGGTGTCTGTACTGGTGTCCGGACATTTCGGAAGTAAGTCAGGGGGATACAACTTGTGCCCATTGTACTAGGATGGAGTGCCTATTGTACTAGGATGGAGTGCCTATTGTACTAGGATGGAGTGCCTATTGTACTAGGATGGAGTGCCTATTGTACTAGGATGGAGTGCCTATTCAAACCAAACCACAACATTTCGATTCTTAACAATGTATGCTACATGTGGTTAGTTATATTGTCAGGTCTTCTGGACAATCTGCTTTCGCTGTTGTTTCAACCATTCCCCCCCTCCCCTTGTTTGGAAGAACGGGAAGATGGGTGGACACTTCAGCAGCTCGACTGATCTGTATGCTTGAACTTGGTCAACTGAAAGTTTTCAGCCAATCAAACCCAATTATCCAGATAACGGTCAATCAACCAGTTGCAGTGCCCACTTTTTATTGGAACTAACCAGTCGTAATATGCTTCTGTGAATTCAGCTATACTAGCACGAGGACCACAGTAGTTGGCGAACAGAATGTGGGCCTAGCCAATCACATTTATGCACAGTACCATGTATCAATGTCTGCTAATTGAGTGAGCTTACAGCAAATTTCTGTGATGCCAGAAAATCTGAAATCGTTTTCAAAGAGTGCAATACGTACAGAAGCATCAGATCCTGTTCTTGGAAGTTAAGCTCCACCACATAACAACCACTTACCCTTTACTACCAGTCTACACCTAGTCTCAGCCACTCCATGACAGTTACGGAAGACACATCGGTACTCTCCGTCATCATCTGGGAATACTTCTGTGATTGTCAGCGTGGCCTTCCTCCCATCAAACTTCAGCTTGAAGTAAGCCGTCTCAGAAATGGGCACATTACCAGCATACCACAGAGCCTCTGGGACTGGGACAGCCTGACCTTGACATTCTAATGTCACCATACTGCCGTCAACTGCTTCTTCATCCTTCAAAGGAGAAACTATGTCCGGGATACCTTACAAAAATACAGAACATAAACACAACATGTATATGATTTACAACTGTACAATACTAAACAGGAATGAATTCAATCCTTTACAGTTTTACAATTCAACTTGCTTTACTCATCAAATCTTTTATAAACTGTTCCAAAATACATGTACCTTGAACATGTTGAATGTCCCAAGTTTTCAAAATCCGAGTGAAAGCCACCAAGTGCTTATTGTGTAATAGAATACGACAGTTATCGGATATTCAAATGGCAACCAATCATGTTCTAGATGTAAGAACACGGCCAAACAAACTCACCTGGGGGTTTAGCATGGTTCATATCAAGCCGTTCCTTTTCCTTTGTACAACCGTTTGTACTGGGGGGTTTGGGGGTACTGTCAACAGAATCACTCCTATCAACGACCAGTTCACCAACACTGCCTGACCCCACGTCACCGTCCACTTCCTCATGAATAGTGTCGATGGAGCGCTCAGTCAGTTCACGGTTTGGTTTGTTCACCACTGTACTGGTCAGTGTCTTGTCTCCCCAGGATTTCCCTAACGACACAGATTTATTGTCTGTCTCAACCACATGGTCCTCTTCTACTGTCTGCTCCCCTTCTCTCGTGAAGGCCCGTTTTGTCCGTACTGTGTCTTTTTTCACGTAGAATGATCCCTTAGGTGTGAGTTTTCTACTCGTTTTCATGACATCTTTCTCTTCATACTTGGTCCCACTCGGTGACTCAAATGTTGTGACGACCATCGTTTCTCTGTCCTGATACTCCGCATCGCTGTCCATCCTCTTCTTCTTGGTTGTCACAGATACAACTCTCTGACCCTGGTCAAACTTCTGGACATCCGTTACAGTGATAGCACCATCAGCTCCCTCCTCCAGCTTAACCTCCCCAAGACGGTCATCATCAAACACCTCCCCATCCATTGTGACTACGGGTCTTTCATTGGCATTCTCCAGTCTGATGTTATCATTAGAGTCTGAAAAACAACATCGCAAACAAGTGTGAGTATGTAGGTGTACATGTACTAGCGTCAAATATAAACTGGTATATTTATCTTAACTTAGCTTTCATTTCTGATAAACTTCATGAAATGTGGTAAACCTATATAAGATATTTTTTAAAAGTTAATTGTAATTCTTCCATACTTGAGAAGTAAAAACAACCATAATCACTATATGATGGTGCAGGGATCAAAATGAAATAAATTACCCGTCTCCATGCAATGACAGGTAGCCAATAATCGTATTTTGGCATTCAAAATATATCTTTGATGACGTTCATTCAAAACAGTTGCTAATTAGTGTATGGAAACAAGATACTTCTCAAAGACGACAGATAAAATTCAAGGTACTTCTTAGAGGCGACAGGTAAACTCTTTGGTCATTTACCTTGTGTGACAGGTAAATTAGTTTGAATATTTCGACCCCTGCAGTGTTGCTGTACTGGTAAGACAATTGTTCAAAAAAAAATAAATTCTGACACACATAACCAGGGTCATTTAATAGAAATACATGTATGTATACAAGTATATCAATACAGGTAACACTGTATGTACCAGGATATATGAGTAACTGTCAGTAAAATGTTTAAATTGTTCCTAACTGGTGCTAGGATCTGAGTATAGTAAAAGGTTTAAATTGTTCACAACTGGTGCTAGGATCTGGAAATAATATTTTATGACTGTGATACATGTACAACTGACTGGAACAATATATTCCACAAAGATTAATAATAATAGGCAGAGATTCAACAAGAACAATGGTTCTGTCGGAATATGCTATAATAAACTGTCCTTATGTCTAGATTTACTACCAGTACCAGTAACGCCTGTAACATTCTGGAAACAAATACATGCAGATGTACGTCTCAATTAAGTACATGTAGGACAAAAACCTATGGGAAATCTGGTCTCTATACAAACAAATAAGGGAGTATTTACTTACACCCTCCAAATATCCTGACTCTCAGAGCATTCTCTAACAATTACAACCTGCTATGACAATATGCTGGTTTATGTCTGGAACTATTAAAAAGAGGGATATCTTTTTTTAAATTAACCACTGGTTTAATTATCATGTACCTAATTGTACCTGATTGGTTTATTGTTTTGAGAATTTTCAGGCATTCAGAGAGATGTGCACACACCGTTTTATTCTACTTTTACAACTTACAAATTATGAAATATGTTGAAAAAGAAGAAAAAAAGATTAAGAAATCATCAAAAAGAGGAAGCAGAAAACACTGGCAACACCAACAGAATTCAAATGCCCCAAATGTCCAAGAAAATATAGAATGATTTCAGGTATGATTTCATTCTCATTTTGTCCCACCATTTCTTCGTGACATAAAATGACAACCTAAATTTAATTTGTTCTGATACATGTAGAAAATGGACATCTATTTATTTTTGATTGCCCTTTTGCTTCATAACTTGGATGAAAATATTTTTTCAAATAGTATTATATTGTCATTTTATAAAACACAAAATCAGTGGAAAATGTCAAGTTTCATGGATTCCATGCAGCATGGGCGTTGAAAACCTCTCGAACAAGGCTAAATTAATTAGTCAGTAAATTAGAATAAAACGTACATCTATTCTATTGCACTTCTATTGTCAAAATAAATCCCAGTGTATTATTTTAGGATGCCTGTGGAATTAGGTGAATCATTCTAGAGAACTTGTGTGAAAAAAGGGAATTATGGGTACATGTATCTTGCATCAAGCCAGATCCAGAGATTGCACCAGAGAAAGTATAAAACTCTTTGATCTTTGTTGAGAGTTGAATACCTGGTTTAAAAGTCCCTATGAGTGTGTAATGAATGAAATCTAGGAAGTAATCCACAGTGTGTAAATTGCAGATGAATGTATACATATACATGTACCTATGTAAGTGTATACATTCAGTATTATGTCTTTCATCTCAAACAGAGCACAATAAAACACATGGTACATCATGTACCACATTGGTCATGTTGTATGAGCTATATAAGTGTGTGTACATGTACTCATATCAATGATTTAACAGATAACAAATCAATAGAAAAACCATAACATAAATACTACTTCTCAACTGAAGCAATCATAAACAGCTAAAGACAGAAACAGTGTCAGAGAGCAAGGCATTCTTCTTGACAATACATGTTATGCCAAATATTTGGTTTTGTGATCTGGGATTATCCATGAAATTATTCTAAGATTGAATTTTTATATTTTTTACTGGGATTTGGGATAGGCTTAACTTTTAGTAAGATGCTGGGAAAGAGAGCCCAAGTTTTGCCCTTCCCTGTAACTGCATTTTGAGGAGAAATGCAAAAATCATTTAACAATTCTGAGAAACAAATGAAAAAAACAGCCAGATTAAAAATTACACACAGCTGCATGCAAAAATTATAACCCACTAGACAACAATAAACACAAACATGTACATAGGCTTAACAGTTAATTGTGAAAAACTACTGAACAAGTTACTACACAAATACAGTAACGCATGGAGAAGTCCACACATTCCATGCTCTTACCTATAAGGACACAGACACCTCAGGGTAATCAGCAAACAACTTCGACTGACCGACCCATTGGTCAAGAAAGGTAACTGTTAACAAAGAGTCCACAATCTGCACAAGTGGGCTGCACAAAAATAGTGCTGGCAGGTACAGACACTGGTACCATTAACTTCACACTGTAATGTCAGCACAATCCTCGTACATGTATATTGCTGTATTACAGTGGTCAATTTATCCTGCTATGAAAGGCCACAAAATGACTGTGTACACAATTCCAATAATGGGATAATAGATTAAATGATCCAATTCCAGCCAGCCAGTGCTGGTATACTATTTGTACACAGTAAAAAGTTACCCAGAGGAGGGGCGCAAACTAACACTCGACATCATCCAATTATCTCAGTCAATATGTCCATGAATCAGGCATGAGAGAGATCCACATACAAATGTACAATGTAGAACTACTGGTCAAAATGGAATTTTCACAGATTTAACAGACTGGTTGGTTTTGAAAGCTGAAATGATGAAACTTTGTGAATTGCATGCTCTAACGCAAAATCCTGATCATTGTACAATGTAGTATCTCAGTAAATTAAAGTGTGTGTAACATACCAGGGTTGTCCTAGATCTGTTTGTTTGTATAATATTCTTCTTTGTGGGATTAAATATAAAATAGACAGTTCAGAACCAAAAGGGAAGGTTGAGGGACAAGTTTACCCCATACTCCTGCCAAACTGTCACCTACAGGTATCACCTCTCGGGTGGGTGAACAAACATCTTACAGGAACACCCAAAGGGGCAAATAATCAACATGATTAACAGTCATCTTTATGGGTTAACGGTTTACTGCTGGATCATAAGTGAGATGAGTAATCTGTTACTAGTGACATTTCTGAGGTGACGTGTAAAAAGAGAAAAAAATACAAATGAAATACTGTAATGACTGAATCTGGTATCTTTTCTCCTGATATCAATACATACATGACTGTATCTGGTATCAGTCCTCATGATATCAATACATGACTGTATCTGGTGTCAGACCTCATGATATCAATACATGACTATACTGTATCTGGTATCAGTCCTCATGATATCAATACATGACTATCTGGTGTCAGACCTCATGATATCAATACATGACTATACTCTATCTGGCATCAGTCCTCATGATATCAATACATGACTGTATCTGGTGTCAGACCTCATATCAATACATGACTATACTGTATCTGGTATCAGTCCTCATGATATCAATACATGACTGTATCTGGTGTCAGACCTCATGATATCAATACATGATTGTATCTGGTATCAGTCCTCATGATATCAATACATGACTGTATCTGGTGTCAGACCTCATGATATCAATACATGACTATCTGGTATCAGTCCTCAGGATATCAATACATGACTATCTGGTGTCAGACCTCATGATATCAATACATGACTGTATCTGGTATCAGTCCTCATGATATCAATACATGATTGTATCTGGTGTCAGTCCTCATGATATCAATACATGACTATACTCTATCTGGTATCAGTCCTCATGATATCAATACATGACTGTATCTGGTATCAGTCCTCATGATATCAATACATGACTATCTGGTATCAGTCCTCATGATATCAATACATGACTGTCTGGTATCAGACCTCATGATATGAATACATGACTATCTGGTATCAGCCCTCATGATATCAATACATGACTGTGTCTGGTGTCAGACCTCATGATATCAATACATGACTGTATCTGGTATCAGTCCTCATGATATCAATACATTACTGTATCTGTTATCAGTCTCCATGATATCAATACATGACTGTATCTGGTATCAGTCCTCCTGATTTCAATACATGACTGTACCTAGTATCAGTCCTCATGATATCAATACATGACTGTACCTGGTATCAGTCCTCATGATATCAATACATGACTATCTGCTATCAGTCCTCATGATATCAATACATGACTATCTGGTATCAGTCCTCATGATATTAACCCTAGTCCTGTCGGCCACTTATACGCTGGTCAACGTGTGAGTGCCAGACTGTCAAGCAGAGTTGAACTGTTCAAAATGGGCTCAAAAGAGGCGACTGTCTGGTCGTTGAAATTTATAAATAAATTGAAATAATGGATGGGATTTGATGCACGATACATCACTTTGAAACACTGAACATACACTCAGAAAATATTTGGCATTTTACAGCTTTAGAAATATATAGGAATCGTAATTCGGCAAAAATTGTGTCCCGTAAAACTCACGTTAGAATTCTATCACGTTCAGGGTACTACCGATGGACGGTCTGTTTCGCTTCATCTCCACTTAATAACTCGTCTAAATTCTTATAGATGTCACAGTATGTATTCCTGGTTACTCGTAGCATAACGATTATTGAATATTTATTGAATATTCCAAGTAAATCGGTAAAAATCCTTTTGTTAACGCCAAGTGTGGCATCCCTCAGCGAAACCAAGCGCCATTCTGACTCCGTCGAAATCGGCCAGGGCGCATGCGTACCGCGTGAATATTTTATGCTAATGAGCAGTTGAAGCAGTTTGACCAATCAGGAAGTCGGCTTACGTCAGGTGATCAGCATTTTCGCGGGTTTATTGAGGTTGAATGGGAAGGATTCGAAACACATAACCATTTTCACCCAATAAAATCGATGCATTCATACAACTTGACACACAAAAGATTGTGCGGAAATGGAAGCAGAGTTGTTGCCCTTCAATTTCATATCTTTAACGTGTGAAGGGGCTTTCGGGATTTCTTTGCAGAATCTTGTAAACAAGGTGCCTTTTCACGCGTTTCAACAAACTTTTCCGAATAAATGATGCTCTGTTTTACATTTGTAGACAATCTTCACATAACTAAGCGTCTTTTTTAGTAATAAACACCGAACTCACGTTAAATAATTAATGAAATAATACGTTTTAGTTGGAGTAAGCCGTGCCTGGTTTGATTTTTCCGCACGTGGCCCCAATTGTTTCGAAAAACAATCAAACGTCCGATGGTTTCTCGGAACGTATATATCCGGAGTCGACACTGGGAACTTGACAGTCGAGGAATGTGTATACACGTTGTCGACAGGACAAGGGTTAATACATGACTGTACCTGGTATTAGTCCCCATGATGACTGTATCTGGTATCAGTCCTCGTGATATCAATACATGACTGTACCTGGTATCAGTTCTCATGATATCAATACATGACTGTATCTGGTATTAGTTCTCATGATATCAATACATGACTGTATCTGGTATCAGTCTTCATGATATCAATACATGACTGTACCTGGTATCAGTCCTCATGATATCAATACATGACTGTATCTGGTATCAGTCTTCATGATATCAATACATGACTGTACCTGGTATCAGTCCTCAGGATATCAATACATGACTGTACCGAAAGTAGTCCTCATGATATCAATACATGACTGTACCTGGTATCGGTCTTCATGATATCAATACATGACTGTATTATGGTATCAGTCCTCATGATATCAATACATGACTGTACCTGGTATCAGTCCTCATGATATCAATACATGACTGTACCTGGTATCAGTCCTCATGTCATGATATCAATACATGACTGTACATGGTATCAGTCCTCATGATATCAATACATGACTGTACATGGTATCAGTCCTCATGATATCAATACATGACTATCTGCTATCAGTCCTCATGATATCAATACATGACTGTACCTGGTATCAGTCCTCATGATATCAATACATGACTGTATCTGCTATCAGTCCTCATGATATCAATACATGACTGTACCTGGTATCAGTCCTCATGATATCAATACATGACTGTACCTGGTATCAGTCCTCATGATATCAATACTGTACATGACTACAATGTATACCGTATCTGTTATCCGCCCTCATGATACATGAATGTATCACATTTCAGAGCAAATTGTAGGGTTCTGATTGGTTGATTTGCCTAAGTTGATTGGCTTAGATATCAATACATGACTGTACCTGGTATCATTCCTCATGATATCAATAAAGATTTACAGAACTGAAGTATTTGAAGTTGATCTAAAAGTATGGAAACTTTACAATTTAATTGCCAGAAGTACATTTTTCGACTCAAATTCTTGATCAAATTGATTAGAACAGGAAATAGATAAAATGATACAAAAAGAATCTTATATTTCTCCCACATGTACATTTAGGAGATGATCCTGACTGATCCAAATCTGAGGGTGATTAACTAGTGATCGAATTTTTACAGTGTTTACTGTTGTATGCATCTATTATCCACAAACAATCAGAGCAAAGAAGGAAGTGCATTGTACTGTACCTGTTTGATTCTTCTTCAGATCCTGTATAGTTGTTCTGATCTGACTCCTCTCCTCCAAGTCTTGAGAACTACTCAACTGGAATACAATTGACACAAAGCCAAATACAATGTAGCTTATACAAGCATAAATATATTAGCTGTGTTATAGCAGAGACTGCATGTAAAGCAGAACTGTATGAACATATATCTAGACATTCTGTGTTGTTTAATTAAACAAATTGTGATGAGATAAACCCCTTGGTTAGCAGATGATGGCTGTAATTACATATATGAAATACGAGTCTCAGCAAACTCAGATATAATATCACAGAATATTATATCTGACTTCAGCATATTTATCACGTGCAAATGTCAAACTACATCTTTTAGCCAATCAGGTGACTACATGTAGCTTGGTGAAACAATTTCAAAGTCACACCCGCAGTAATTACACGGCAGCACCTGGACCAATGTAGTAAACATTATCACAAAACAGTATCCAAATATGGTGTCATTTCCAGACAGTATGCATGAACATCAAAGAGTTTACTCCCGCCAAAAAGTCTGGCTTTGCTAGGCGATAGAAAATATCAAAAGATCAAGGTGTTAATATCCATGAACTAAACGTCATGCAAAAATTGTTGTGATTTTTATTTATTTATTTATTTCCAAGGATAACCTACGCGAACAAGTCCCATTCACAGGCTCCGACAGCACATGCATATAAATATTAATAAACTGATTGTACATAAATAAAAACACTTAGGTATAGATATTAACGGCATATATACATGTTATAAACACTTGAATTATAAAACTGAATATACATGTACATGTAACTAAGATCGTGCATATTTTACTCAACTAAAATTACATAGAAATTAAAAAATAATTTTTAGGTACAGTTGGTAACATTAACACGTCAAATGCACTAAAATTATAAAACTGTATGGCGTAGTAAAAGTAATGAGATCGTGCAAATTTTAAAGACTAAAATTAATTTTCACAACAGACAAAAACAAAAAGATGTCATGATAATTCAAATGTACATGCTAAAACAGTTCTTTAAGTTGGCGTTTAAATGATGTTGACTGGCTAAAAATATCAAGACTATTGTTATCCTTTATAATATCATTAAAATTGTTCATGATTCTTATTAAAGGCGAATATTTGTGTACATTTATTCGACTTCGTCGGGGCCGGAAAAGAGGACAACTTCTTAAAACTCTGGTTGGCACACTAAAACTTAGCCTCGATAAAATATAATCAGAGTCATAAATACTATTCACACATTTATGTAAAAACATGGAATCTAAAAATGCCCGTCTTTTGAACAATGTTGGTAAACCGAAAGAGGAACACAGTTCCTCATATTTGTTGCCATCGCAGTGATGGCCCAATTTAAAACACAAACATTTAATAAATTTTCTCTGCACACGTTCGATATGGTCAATATTTGTTTGTTGCCACGGATTCCAAACAACTGAACAGTATTCAAGGTGGCATCGAACGTGTGTGATATACAGTGAAATAAGAGTGTTATGTTCCTTAAAACTTTTGCTGTTTCTTCTTATGAAACCAAGCATTCTAAAACCTTTACTGACAATGTGTTTAATATGACTAGTAAAATTAAGATCGGAAGCTAACAAGACACCGAGATCTTTTACTTTATCAGTTCTATCTAATTCTATACCTCCAATATTGTATTGCCAGACAATTTGGTTTTTCTTGTTGGTGAAGGATATCAGCATGCACTTTATAAAATTTATATAGAGTTTCCAAATTACACACTTGAGGTAGGTCGTTGATGTACAATACAAACATCAATGGGCCCAGTAGGGACCCCTGAGGGACTCCTGATATTACATCGACCCAGGATGAACATTGACCGTTTATGACAACTCGTTGCACTCGCATCGATAGGTAATTATCGAGCCATTTTAAAAGTTTACCACAAAAACCATAACTCTTCAACTTATGAATTAACAATCTGTGGTTAACAGATGAAAGGCTTATTATGGGATCTCGTAGAATGTCAGCAAACTTTTTGCACAAATTAATAATATCTCTGGTATTCCCCTGCTTCATAATCTTAGTTTACATGTACATGTACATGTACCTATATAGATTGATAAATGTTCAATGTATGTGTAACCATTGTCACCGTTTACATCAGATCATAGATCAAGTACAGGGTTCCTACCCTTTGTGAAAGTCAAAATTCCAGGACTTTTCCAGGTCCATACAACCTTTTTCCAAAACTGAATTTTCCTGGACATTTTTTAACACCTTTTACCATGTTTCATTCAGCAAATTCAACAATGTACATTAGAATGAAATGAATATGTATTTCAGCTATCACGTTTCATACAGATCTGACTATGTACATGTACATGTAGAAAGAATTAATCAGCAATACATTGCGGCAGGTAATTTGGGGGGAGAGAGGAAAATAAACTTCACACTTTTCCAGGACTCTTTACAAATATTGTCAGAATTCAAGAATTTCCAGGTCCTGGAATTTATTTTCTCAGAATTCAAGGAAATCCCAGACATTTATATGCCAGCATATTGGGAGTTTGCCAATGATGGTTAATTTCAAGTATTTCCATTAATTGGTTCTTGTATGAAATCAGAAGAGTATTCAGCCAATTATTGTACTCATACCTCAATCTGAATTAACTAGTATTAAAGGAACATGTATGTGCATTAAAAGATTTTGTTAGCAAGAAGAATTTCAGCAAGTCATAATTGGTACTTACCATTTTTTCCAGCACTACTCTATCCCGTATATCAGAAGGGTGACTATCCAGAGAATCTCCTGGTTTTACATGGATTTTCTCCCTTGTTTCTACCTCAGGTGTACTGAAGAAATTAGAGGAATGACTAGAGTCTCCAGTTAATGTATTCTCAGTTTCAGATGAACTGTTATTGTGTAGATTTCCATCACTGGTCTTGGAATCTTTCACCAATTGTTCATCATTGAAACCATTCGACTGTTCAAATGAGTTCAAATCCAGAATATCAGATTCCGGCGGGTCTACTCCATGCTCATTCTGTGTTTCAAAATTATCCAATAAATCTGTGAAAGCTCTCTCGATATCATCTTTTCCACTTTGACTAGGCTCGCATTTATTTTCAATCTCTATTGTCATGGGTCCATCCACTGGTTTCAAAACTTTAGGGATATTATCCGCGTTCACTACTATTTCCATGCCCTGGTCATTGTGACGAGACTTACAGTGCAATGGTGCAGACTGACCCTTCTTTCTGTAGTATTTCTTCGGTGACTGGTGCTCTTCTTTGACAGTACTTTGAAGTTTCGTACCCGTACTTTCATGAAGTGTGTCAGTCACAAGTAACTCATTTTCGTCCGAGATTATAATTGTAGGTATCACCGGTTCCTTTACAGTTTTCGCTCTTAATGTCTCAGTGCCGCCAGGCAGTACAGCTTTTGTAGTTGCCTTTTTTCGAGTGAAAGTGGACGAATCAACTCTTGAAGGTTTCACGTCAGTTTTATTTCCACCGGGTTTGAGTGATATCACAGTTGAAGATCTTTTATCCGTAACCCTAGCATCTCTACTATCTCTACCTGACTGTTGCGCTACAATTGCAGTTACATCTGGGAGTCTTCGTCGCCTTTGACCCGATTCCTTAGCAGAGCCGCTCCGGTCTGCAGTGTCAGCTGGATTATGATCTTTCTGGCTCCTTGTGACCCCTCTACTAGAACCACTTACAGGTCGTGTTGTAGAATCTCGTTTGGTCGTTGATCCCCTTGTGTGGGACACAGACATGTGAGTTGCCTCAATGACTGTCTTTTTTATTCCACCTGGAAGTTTTTCTTGACTAGTAACATGTACTACTAAAGGCTTTTGCTCCCGTTTCTTGGACTCTGCAGATAAATCCACATGAACAGTTGATTTGGAGGCTGGAATATGCTCCAGCCCTGTTGAGGACTGTGTCTTCGTGCCAGACACTGCAGCTGTAGTCGCTGTTGTCCTGGGTCTGATCCTAGGATCAGTAGTTGCCCTAGAGGTGGCGGTGCCAGTCTGAGGACGCGATGATATCCTGTGTTTGTTCCTGCTACTGGAGTCACTTTTGTCCTCTTTCTCAGGGGCTGTTTGACCTCTCTTCTCTGGAAAATCAGAGCAAAATAATAAACATCAGCTCAATATGTGGATGCAAAACCAAACTGCTTCAAGACAAATTCCAGAACATGTTTTTTCAGTGTGATCTCAACTTCAGATTCTAAAACAATTCAAGGTATTATATGAACTCGGGAGAAAAATAGAAGTAAATACACCCTGAAGAGATGGACACAGGAGTCCACTTAAGAAAATATTTACTAGAAATGACACACCAACTACATGTAGAATATCAATGACTTTCAATGCATAGTTCAGTGTTATATTGATACTGTTCCCACGATTGTTAGGCCCCAAACATCTGGATGCTGTCACAATGGTAGTACATGTACCATAGGACAATAGCACCTCAAGTGGACAGTCTATTTGGATTGGCATTTATGTCATATTAAAGTGGTAATTAAAACAAAATACTATTTATGTTACCATACATTTACAAGTGCCTGCATGCAATTAGATGTGGAAAAAATATATAAAAACAGCTACATGTATTTTAAATACAATGTTTGATTGGCTTGAAAAGTTAATACCAGGTACATTAATTGTCTTCTGAATTAAGTTATTTTATTAAATGTCATAAATTGAGGTGAGGGGACAGACCAGAACACATCATGTACAATACAGTACACAATATAGGGCTTCCAAATTTTCTGAGTTTTCTTTCAACATGTAAATGATGTATGCAAAAAATGTGTCCAACCAATTACAATAAATTAGCACCTTTGTTCCAAGCAAACAATACATTTGACCAATTAGCCTGTCATATTGACCATTACATGAACCTCAACCCCATACACAACTTTAGACCAGCAGTTCAGGAAACCTACTGGATAAACAACTGTAAGAACATATGGTACTTGGCCAGCAGTTATTTTCTTTCATTCCCAGTTATTTCAAAACAATCCCATTTTCTCACAATTACTTACATGTATATGTAAACATAATACTGGTGACATCCTAGTGCAAATTATTAGCTGGCCTGGTAAAGGAAATGGGTCTACATGTATGTGTATGTGTATAACTGATGATTGTTATAACATTACAATAACATGTGTGTAAGTAGTTTGTGCATCAGTTCAACGGTACAGTAAAAATACTGAAAGCTATATTGTTTACACCATCAATTGAAGAAGCAACCAATACTCAGTAAAACTTGAACAAAGAGAAAACAATGAATTACATTATTAACACAGGAAATACTACTAAATGAAAGATGAAATAAAGTAATAGATCTGGCAAGATGAGGGTTACATAAGTTATATTATTACATTTACTAGAGTGTCTCCCTTGATAAATTGTAATGAGATAAAACTGCCTATTCCACGTTCACGTGGGTGTATATTGCCTGCTGAAACTGGAATATACACCAAAGGGAGATAATTACAACAGAGGTCGCCCCGTTCTCTCGCTCTCGTGCTGCAAACAGTTGATCACGGAGTAGTTCGTTGAGCTGAGTTTACATGTAGCTGCAGAATACAGCAGAAATAAATATTTCCCCCATCTAATTGTAAGTAAAATCATACCCAAGCACATTATTGGAGTAGGTAACAAATGTCCTCGAACAACTATATGTGTGTTGCGAGATTTACAGGACAGTAGTGAGGCAGTGCCAAATCAGTGAAATCTCATGCATGATCAATTATGTTGCAGGCGATTGCCCACTAAAAACAACCAACTCAGAAGGATTGCGCTCTTGCAACATAAAAAAATATTTTGCTCAAGGGATAATATACATGTATTAGCACAGAGTTAAGTTGATGAATATAATAATGAAATTATTGTCTTGTTGTGAGGGGAATATGCAGTTTTGTTGCCCTGAGGCTGTGCATATTCCCCTCAAAACAAGTCAATATTTTCATGGTATCTCATCATGTAAATTTGTACAGTAATTTAAAAGATGGACATGGCAGTTTATCACAGTACTGCACAGGACTTATCCAAATTCTATACTTATCCAAATTCTATTCTTATCCAAATAAGAATCCCATGTATTCTCTTCACAACAATTATCTATTACAAGAACATCTCAAGCTCAGAGAGATTTCCAACATGAATGTGTGCTGCTTTGAAATGTAAATGTTGATACATGTAATGAGAAAATGCAAGGTCTCAGGCCAATATGAACTTGTAATCTCAGGCCAATATGAACTTGTAATCTCAGGCCAATATGAACTTGTAATCTCAAGCCAATAAGATCTTGTAATCTCAGGCCAATATGATCTTGTAATCTCAGGCCAATATGATCTTGTAATCTCAGGCCAATATGAACTTGTAATCTCAGGCCAATATGATCTTGTAATCTCAGGCCAATATGAACTTGTAATCTCAGGCCAATATGAACTTGTAATCTCAAGCCAATATGATCTTGTAATCTCAGGCCAATATGAACTTGTAATCTCAGGCCAATATGATCTTGTAATCTCAGGGCAATATGATCTTGTGATCTCACGCCAATATGAACTTATCTCAGGCCAATATGATCTTGTAATCTCAGGCCAATATGATCTTGTAATCTCAGGCCAATGTGATCTTGTAATCTCAGGCCAATATGATCTTGTAATCTCAGGCCAATATGATCTTGTATCACAGGCCAATATGATCTTGTAATCTCAGGCCAATATGATCTTGTAATCTCAGGCCAATATGATCTTGTAATCTCAGGCCAATATGACCTTGTAATCTCAGGCCAATATGATCTTGTCTCAGGGCAGTAGGATCTTGTAATGTCAGGCCAATATGATCTTGTATCTCAGGCCAATATGATCTTGTAATCTCAGGCCAATATGATCTTGTAATGTCCGGCCAATATGAACTTGTAATCTCAAATATGATCTTGTATCTCAGGCCAATATGATCTTGTAATCACAGACCAATATGAACTTGAAATCTAAGGCCAATATGATCTTGTAATCTCAGGCCAATATGATCTTGTAATGTCAGGCCAATGTGAACTTGTAATCTCAAATATGATCTTGTATCTCAGGCCAATATGATCTTGTAATCTCAGGCCAATATGAACTTGAAATCTAAGGCCGATATGATCTTGTAATCTCAGGCCAATATGATCTTGTAATGTCAGGCCAATATGAACTTGTAATCTCAAATATGATCTTGTATCTCAGGCCAATATGATCTTGTAATCTCAGGCCAATATGAACTTGAAATCTAAGGCCAATATGCTCAGGCCAACATGATCTTGTAATCTCAGGCCATTATGATCTTGTAATCTCAGGCCAATATGATTGTAATCTCAGGCCAATATGATCTTGTAATCACAGGCCAATATGATCTTGTAATCTCAGGCCAATATGATCTTGTAATCTCAGGAAAAGATGAACTGGTTAACATCTGAGTGCACTATTCAAAATGCCAAAAAGAAATCTTGTTTCTGGAAGAAAAAAAACAGGAATGAAAGAGATCCGTTCGGACATGAATACCTCAGCTCCAGATCCAAGAAAAAACAGATGCGTTTCAGCCTACTACATATGCGGGACAGAGAGAGAGAGAGAGAGAATTATGGTTTACAGTAATTCCCCTAATAAATCGATCACTGGAAGCGATATCTGAGGTGGTAAAACAGAGGGGTGATCGATTTATTGCAAATGAGTGAAAAGTGGCAATTCACTGTAAGTTGGAGAACTTCAGTGATGATCCCTTGTTAGCAGAGAATGAATCAGCAAGGGCCCAGTTTCCAATACATTTACTGGCGCTTGTGAAAATTGTGTCAACATACAATTGAGTTGATACAACACCATTATAACAGCTACAAGTAACCACCATTTGTAATGCTTAACATCACAGTACTGACAAATTCAAGGTAGGCTGAACTTGCCTTGGTCAAGAGAGATACTTTTTCTGCAAAGCTGGTGAATAAGAAGTGTGGATGCACAGGGTTCAAACAACATCCTTATCGACCCATGATATTTTTGGATCTAAACATATGAAACATTAATTCAACCAAGCCAGGCTTTTATTGTGCGACCAATACATGTATGCAGGGATTCATTCACGTCAGTTCTACGTACCGAATTTCGGTTCATAGATTGAGTTTAAAAACTCAAATTTTTTGAGTAAAAAATCTATATTTTTCATCAAAATATTTATACTCAATTTGTGTGTTGGAAACTGAATTTTCAAGCTTTGGAAACTGAATTTTCAAGCTTCGTAAATTCGCAATTTCAATACCCGGTTGTCGGGAAATCATCTGGTAATTTCAAATGAACGCCATGGTCGCAGTAGCAAATATGAATCTGTCGGTAGCAACAACAACGTCAAATGTAAACTCCGTCAGCTGTTCTGAATTTACCTCGGACGACTTAGTCTGTTACAGGATATGTTCATCCGAGACTGGTTCGTCCGAGAGGTAATTTTAGTTACATCGTTTATTTCCCTGGAAGAATCCCGAATACTTACGAAACTTTTTTTCACTGTACAATCGAGTCGCCATTATTGTTTAGTTTTGATTTCGTTTCCTCGAACGGAGGGAGATACAAACGATAATAAACACACGTTGTGACTTGTCTTCGTCGAATGCCAATCGCAAGTATTTCTTTGTGTATTCTGTGTGGTCTGTCTTGAGAAAATAGTAATACTGTATCATTTTCACTTTTGCCTGATCAACAAAAGTTGACACGAATGTACAGCGTGCGTTTTGAGCTCATGGCAAGGGAGTGAACTCTTCATGTGACAACGGTCGCTTGCAAACGTTTTTGAAGTGTTTCGTTGTTGTTTTTTTCCTTCTTTTTTTTTGTTAACAATATTCTATCAAAACAATATCACCATCAAAACTCCTATTATACAATCGTCGTGTAACTATTTTATAAACCACTATGATTTTGTTTTTCATCGCTTCTTTCTGACAACCTAATGACGGAAATGTGTATATAAACGCAATCAACCACACAAAATGATTTTAATTACACAAAAGGTTAAAAATACATGAATTGGTAACAGTAGACAAGGTTCATAGAAGGTGACATTTACTCTGGTTTGTAAAAAAATTATATACAGTAAGTTCCCTAAGTATTCGTGACCGGAAGTGAATATCGCAGTCGTGAAAAACTGACCACTTCCGAATAGTTTGTGCAGGTCAGTTCAGAAAAATGGACGTTTTCGTAAATTAGAGTCCCCATATTAAATGCCCATACCGTTCGACAATGAAAGGTCACAATACGTCGACTGTGGTGTTTCTTCAAATTTGTGATATTTACCCCAGACAGCACTCTTAAATGATATAAGATCGACAACCACGAGACATTCACTATACTTTGTGTGTAAAATGAAGCCTAATATATTTCGGCGAAGTTCAGTTGTACGAACACGTGTGGTCGAGAGGAAACCCCGAAGCAAAACCCAGGAAATGTTTGTTGTGCGTTTAGATTTGTCAGGCAATAATTCGCAATTGATCAAAGGATAAATAAAGCATTCTTTCTGCTCTTTAACCATTAAATTAGGTTCGAATAATTGACTGCAATGATCGGCTGACAATGAAGAGATTAGTTTCATCGGACGCCCGGCCAATTTAAAATCACAAATTCGCGTATATCCTACATTACATAATATTATCAATCTCGCGACCACGATAAATGGGGGATTTTCGAATAGTTAGGACCGCGGTTTTTCGCGAATGAGCCGTTTTCGATTACTTAGGGAACAGTGTCACGTGACTTGGCGAAAAATGCCCGTTTTCGAATTTACTTAGGGTCGCCAATACTTAGGGAACTTACCGTACTCAACTTTGTGGGAAAAAATCACCCTGGTTTGTAAAAAATTTATATACCCAACTTAGGGGGAAAAAATGCCGATAAATTTTATTTTAACTCAATTTGACTGTAAAAAAAACTCAATTTTCCAGACTTCGGTTCATAAAATTTGGACTTCTATGAATCCCTGGTATGTATCTGATTGCATGTGGTTCCAGTTCCACCACCCATGATTTTGTTATTGATTTTCGCACCACCTTATTTAATTAGAGTCACTAAGTTGATCCTAGTGTTTATTAACAGGTTTACCAAGTTCACCACCAACATGACTAAGGGAGAAGAATCTATCCACTCTGTAAACAAACTTTGACAACATAATCCTGACCAACCTCAACCATTTCATACATATCACAGGGTCAAAGAGAAGTAAGCATGTTTGGATCATAACAGTTACCAAACATTGATCGGCCAAACATTAACATAACACCTCTACCTATAAAGTTTTGCAATCAAGATCAAGAGGACATTTCCATAAACTATCTGGAATTACATGTATATTTCCCTGCATTTTATTGAGATCTGAATTTCCTAATTTTTTTGAATGATGTCATAATTACTTAATTTACCAAAAAAATGCATACACATTTAACATTTGAAAGAAAACTGTCAACAGACTTTTGACAAACATGTAGTAAATTTACTAACTGTCTGAATTGACATTAAAAAGAACAGGGCTGGAAACGATGTGTCGCTATATGTTCTATGAAATTTGAGTTGGCAGTCCAGGAAATTGGCATGATGTTCCAATTAATATTATTTCTTGACGGGGACCTGGAATGGTATTTTTTTTTTTTGGTTGTGTACATGTAAATCTCAATGAAAACCTTTGCCCTTCTGTCATCAGTGATAAAACACAGACCAGATCGCGAGCAATTGAGTATGTGTTTGAAAAACTTTTATGCGCACAACTTCATCCCAAGTGACCAAGTTGACATTTTGAATTTTCGTGACCGAGTGGGAGAGCAATAGGTGTTAACATCTTCCACTTGGTTTACAATTATAGCTACATGTACAATTGTAATTGGATTGTATCATTTTGTATGGGCGAGTTCTGGGCTCCGGGAAGGGATGAGCTCTTGAGACCCTTCCTATGGCGAGAGATTTGTGACCTTAACCGGCATAATTTTATGCGCTGCCTGGAGCCCCTGCCTTCACTAAAGTCTGCATAGATGCTTTCCGGACAGAGTGATTGGCATTCCTAACCATCTTCTCACCAATGTCAAGCCACCCTCCAAGTTTGAAGTCGATTGGTTCAATCATTCTCGAGTTATTGCCCAGACCAGATACAAGCGCTTAAAATTAACATGAAGCTGCACTATCGAAACCCCTCGGCTCTGAATCCCAGCTATTATAATGTAAAGGTGTCTCTTCCAATTGATTGGCTTGTGGGAAGAAATATTTACCCCTGGTATTGTAAGTGTACTTTCTTTGAAAAAAAAAAAAAGTTTTCCTCCCCTTAAATTAATTTGTTTCTGGAATAAATTGAAAGAGCTGTATCGATGTCTCACCAAAACAACAGTACACATGGCTAGATAAATACAGTACATGTATACTAAATGGCACATGTATGTCATTTTCAAAAGAGATTTGCAAGCATTCTTCGCATTGTCTAAGAGAATAAATCAATAAATCAGTCATCCAATCAATAAATAAATGTGATAGTATACTAACATGATATAGAAATAATATGCAAACTTAACATAGGAACACAGGAAGGAAGCAATCAGAGATTGCTCAATTGTATGCCCCCCCTCCCACTTTAATCCGACACTGCCCCGCCATTGTTCTGTTCTTTATTGGTTGGTGGAGACCTAATTTGGATAATTATAAAAATTCTGTTTCAGTCACTTTTTTGCCATGCCTCACATAATACATATTCCAAATATCAAGCAACAAGTGATAATACGATGCTTCGATGCAAGATGGTCGCCAGGGCTTTCGCCAAATCCGAAAATGTGACCTGGTTATGAGACCTACATTCCTTGGGAGTATATTGTGGTGAAATTATGAAGCGATCAGTGAATTTTGTACCCAATTCACTGTTTTTGGGGCAATTTCATACTTCAGGACCTATGTTGTCTGCTTTGGAATGTAGAATAACATATAATATAGCCATTTTCCTGGTTCAAATCAGTTATGGACTGAGATCCAGCTTGGACAAATAAATATATCCCATTCACTTAGGTTTAAACAAAGGGCCATAACTCTTGAAAATATAACCGAAAACAGAGAAACTTCACTGACCACATATCATGCGTATTTCATACTTGTTCATACAATATTAACCGAGATCCAGCCCTACAAATCCCAATTCACAAAGATTTGAAGAAAAAAGGGCCATAACTCTTGAAAATATAGGCGAAATGTGGAGAAACTTCACGCTGCACAACTACAGGGCACTGATCACATATCCTGCAAATTTCATAATTGTTCATACAATATTCACCGAGATCCAGCCCGGACAAGTTCCAATTCACAAAGATTTGAAGAAAAAAGGGCCATAACTCTTGAAAATATATGCGAAACGCGGAGAAACTTCACGCTGCACAACTACAGGGCACTGATCACATATCCTGCAAATTTCATAATTGTTCATACAATATTCATCGAGATCCAGCCCGGACAAGTTCCAATTCACAAAGATTTGAAGAAAAAAGGGCCATAACTCTTGAAAATATATGCGAAACGCGGAGAAAATTCACGCTGCACAACTACAGGGCACTGACCACACATCCTGCAAATTTCATAATTGTCCATACAATATTAACCGAGATCCAGCCCGGACAAGTCCCAATTCACGGAGAATTCAGGAACAAAGGGCCATAACTCTTGAAAATATAAGCGAAACGTGGAGAAACTTTACGCTGCACAACTGTGGGTCATTGACCACATATCATGCAAATTTCATACTTGTCCATACAATATTAACCAAGATCCAGCCCGGACAAGTCCCATTCACAGAGATTTCAGAAAAAGGGCCATAACTCTTGAAAATTATACCGGAACTCGGAAAAAACTCCACGCTGCACAACTACGAGCCACTGGCCACATTCCATGCAAGTTTCGATCCTGTCCATCAAATATTAACCGAGATATTGCCCGGACAAGAAATTCGGACGGACAGACGGACGGACAAAGCGATTGCTATATGCCCCCCCTCTAGTTAGAGGGGGGGCATAATTAGTGGATTTTGTTAGACAAGGGGCATAACTCTGCAAAATACTTTCTGACACGACTCATTTTCGAGGAGGGAGGGAATTTGGCTTAATGTCACACTCAAGTTTGTTTCACTCATATGGTGACAGTCAGTTTGGTTGGTGGAGGAAGCCGGAGTGCCCGGAGAGAACCACCGCCCTTCGGCAAGTAACTGACAAACTTTCACACATGGACCAGCTGGGCTCGAACCCGTGCCGGTTCAGCGGTGCGAGGCTAGCGGTCACCAGCGAAGCGCCTTAGACCACTCGGCCACCGAGGCCCCCCTCATTTTCGATAGGCATCTAGTGTCATTTTCAAAACAGATTTGCAGGCATTCTTCGCATTGTGTAAGAGAATAAATCAATAAATCAGTCATCCAATCAATAAATAAATGTGATAGTATACAAACATGATATAGAAATTATATGCAAACTTAACATAGGAATTAGTGGATTTTATTAGACAAGGGGCATAACTCTGCAAAATACTTTCTGACACGACTCATTTTCGATAGGCATCTAGTTCAGGTCAAGAGAAACAACTGTATCACGTTAGGATGTTGTATATGGAACGGTTCTGAAATTATCACAATAACAAATCATAAATGGATTTTTATTTGTAAAAAGGGGCATAACTCTGCAAAATATTGTCCGAGATGACTCATTTTCGATAGGCTTCTGATTTACGTGAAGATAAATAGATGTAACAAGTTTGGTTGCCATGCATGAAACGGTTCTGTAGATATCGCGGTAACGGACGGACGGACAGCCGTACATGATGACGACAATACCCCTAGGCCAAAGTTGGCCGAGGGGTAAAAATGGCTGACAGTGACCATCTTAGATTACACAGGCACCTGAACACACTGAAAAGCAATCACAACCGTTCTCTCACCGATGTCAAGACACTCTCCAAGTTTGAAGTCCATCAGTTCGATCATTCTCGATTTAATGCCCAGACAAGATCCAAGCACTTAAAATTGAAGATGACCGACAGTGACCATCTAACGTAGGATTATGCAGATAACAGAAAAGCAATCCCAACCATCCTCTCACCGATCCCTAGATGCTCTCCAAGTCTGAAGTCGATCGGTTCAATAGTTCTCAAGTTACTGGTTGGACAAGAAATGTATACAGATCCAACTGCTGACATCATGCAAGATGACAGCCATCTTGAACTACTCAGGTAACTGAAAAGCAAGATTCGAAGTGAATCAGTTCAATTGTTCTTGAGTTATTGGGGAGACAAGAAATTATGGACACCAGGTGTTTCTAAGTCCCCCCACCACATAAGCTGGTGGGACAATCAAGTAGAAGTAATGTTATCATAGTAGCAAAGACCATACTATGCTGCTAATGACATTGATTCTTACGGTAATTCCCCTAATAATTTGATCACAGGAAGTGCATCAAAAATGGCTTATATCTGGAAATAGTCTTTATGGTACAAGATACAAAATGTCCCATTCGGTCATTATATGACTTTTCTTCAATTTTAATGAAGAATGGGAATGTTACTTCTTCTCTATGTTTGAATAACAGAGTTGAAAAGTGAACTTCCTGTGATTGAATTATTAGGGGAATTACCATAAGTCACATGGAAAAAGAATGCAGGAAAGAAGCAATCAGAGATTGCTTGATTGTATGCCCCCATTCCGCTTTAGTCCGACACTGCCCCGCCATTGTTCTGTTCTGTATTGGTCGGTGGAGGCCTAATTTGGATAATTATAAAAATTCTGTTTCAATCACTTTTTTCGCCATGCCTCGCATGATACATATTCCAAGTATCAAGTCGATCGACCAACAAGTGATAATGGTCGCCGGGGCTTTCGCTAAATCCGAAAATGTGACCTGGTTATGAGACCTACATTCTTTGGAGTATATTATGGTGAAATTATGAAGCCGGACTGACAGACGGACAAAGCGCTTTACTTTGCACAACTACAAGGCACTGACCTCATATCAAGCAAATTTCATGCTTGTCCATACAATATTTTCTGATATCCAGCTTGATCAAGATTTCAAGAACAAAGGGCCATAACTCTTGAAAATATATAGGCGAAATGTGGAGAAACTTCATGCTGCACAACTGGCATCAGATCACAATTAATCACTTCCGGGTCAGTGCCCACGACCTACATTGTTTAGAAATTTGAGAGCAGATCTTTACGGATTTTATGAGCTGCGATTTTTCAGCATTTCTGATACATCTGATATTTCAACTTGCAGATGAGTCTTCAAACTGTACTTCCTGGTGTTGATTTGGGCCACTTTGGAAAAAGCATGGTGGATGAAGACATGATCAGTGAAGGGTGAGAAGGCTCCCTGTTTACAAATTGAATGACATTCTGTAGCACCAATCAGCTGTCAGTGGCGGTAATTTGAAATTTCCATGATCAACATCTGTCAAGACTTCCACTGGTAATGTCCCACAAGGTAAATATTGACATGCCAGGTGGATTTATGCATTGTGAATTTTCTGGATTTTTAACGCTAATACATAACAAGTAACGGAATTAATAGTAGGCTGATGCCAACTACAGGGCACTGACCACATATCTTGCAAATTTCATATTTGTCCATACAATATTAACCAAGATGCAGCCCGAACAAGTCCCATTCACAGAGATTTCAGGAAGGAAGGGCCAGAACTCTTGAAAATATAACCGAAACTCGGAAAAAAAAATCTCTATGCTGCACAACTATGAGGCACTGGCCACATTTCATGCAAGTTTTAATCCTGTCCATCAAATATTAACCGAGATATTGCGCGGAAACAGTGTTATAACTTAACTTTTTCAGGTGGTTGCCATCAGGACAAGCTACATGTAGAAGTTGAGACTGGTTGCCCTGAATCAGGTCCAGTTGCCCTCACAAATCCTCTTTCCCACTTTGTTCTGTCATAATTAAGCTTCATCTGTTAAAGGCAGATATTTTGATGGGGATAGATAGTTGGTTGAGATGCACAATTAGAGAGATATTTCTCTATCCACCAGGAGTTCATGGTGAAAGATTGGACATGGTATGACATTGAAACCAAATCCACTTGCCATGGGGGGCAAGTGCAAATTCAATTTCATTTGCCCCCAGCAGATTTTGGTTGGCCCGGGCAAGTGGGCAAGTGTTAAGTTACACCACTGGGACAAGAAATTCAGACAGATAAACACACAAAGCGATCGCAATATGCCAGGCCCTCTAACAACATTACTTCCAATAGTCTCGCTCTGGTGTACGAACATGGAGGCACACTCCAAAATATCTCGTCAAATAGATTATTTCTGTGAACAACTCATTTTATGGAGAATTTATATAGTGTAAATTCCTCAACAAAGAAGACAATGAGGAGACTTCAATAATTTCCAGATAATTAATATGTTTAATTTCCATACAGATATGTAGAATTTGCATGAATTGAAGAGTAGTACTTATTAGCTGCACTCACTACCCAGCTTTGTTACAGGTTAATTATAATATTACTTCTTACAGTTCTACCTGAACATGGTATATACATTGTAGGTAAGGTGTCACCTATATGAGACCTTATCTCTCACAAGTAAGAGTTAAATAAGACAGTAAAACTTGAGTAAACTCCAGGTGGGGCCAACAGACAGGCTTAAAAAGGGATAAAATGTTTCGAGTCAAGTGGAAGGCCTTTTCCTGATAACAATGGCATCATAAGTGAGGTGTTCTCGCTGTAATATTAGACCTTGTTTAAAGGGCCGTAATCTCTGGGATATTTTAGGATTCTAGTAAACCTCCTCCACTTAGACATTTGCATTTTATTAATGATTGCTACCTTTACATAGTGCAGGTAGTTTGGCCCTTGTAGGGGGGAGGTGATAAATAGAGATTATTGTGCACATGTATATACCCATTTCCATATGAGCCTTGAAACCTCATTCAAACAGAGGGCCATTACTGCCAAAGGGCTGACATGGTGGTTGCATGAGCTAGGCCTGATGCCTGGGACTTCATGCAGATGAAAATGTGTACAGTAATTCCCTAAATAAAATCGACCACTGGAAGTGATATTCGAGGTGATTGTAAAACAACCCATATGATTGAAAAGTGGCAATTCCCGAAAATCGAGTATTCCGCCAGACCCTTGTTAGCAGAGAATGAATCAGCAAGGATCCAGTTTCCAACACTGGCAGTTTTGAAAACTGTGTCAGCATATAATTGAGTTGTCTGAAATTCTATTCAATTGGCTAAGGTTTGATTACATACAATTACGCTAATTGGGGGGAACTGTAATGACTACTCGAATTATCCTGTTATACCTCGAACAACTCTGGCTAAACATTTGATCGGCAACAAGCACAACATAGTAGTCTCCCTTTAGAAAAATGGCAGCTACGTGCGATGGTCTTTGGAAATCCTTTCCTAGTCTAGATTAGAAGTTCCAGACCTCAAATAAACAGTTGCAAGTTAGAATGATTAGTTCGTGATAGGTCTACAGATGTTACAGCTATGGTCTTGCTACATGTGTACATCCATCACTGTTTGTTTTCACTGTCACCTGACCACACATCAACAGGTGCACATTTAGCAGTGTAGCATATTGCATGAGTATGATCATTTTATTTTTACAAATGGGATCTACTGCAAATCGGGGATGATTAATTATTACAACTTTTGATCATATTTTTCTCCAAGAATCGTGGTTTGATCGATTTCCGATAGGGTAATCGATTTATTAGAGAAATTACCATATCTGTAATCTCAGGAGGCATAACTCTTGTATTCCCACATGTGACTGCTTCATCATAAATTGTAAATTGCACCCTCAGTAAAATACAGTTTTTTACAAGACTTTCATTTCATTCTGATGATATGCAAAATGTCAACACACCATAGATTGTCAGGAAGGAATATCACAAACTCATGAAATGTAATAACTAGCAAGATTCATCAGATCCAAGAACAAGGTACTGATGTGTATGACAATAGTCCAGTCTAAGGTACTGATGTGTATGACAATAGTCCAGTCTAAGGTACTGATGTGTATGACAATAGTCCAGTCTAAGGTACTGATGTGTATGACAATAGTCCAGTCTAAGGTACTGATATGTATGACAATAGTCCAGTCTAAGGTACTGATGTGTATGACAATAGTCCAGTCTAAGGTACTGATGTGTATGACAATAGTCCAGTCTAAGGTACTGATGTGTATGACAATAGTCCAGTCTAAGGTACTGATGTGTATGACAATAGTCCAGTCTAAGGTACTGATGTGTATGACAATAGTCCAGTCTAAGGATGTCTTCATCTAGATACTACATGATACATAGTCATACTTAGACATTGGCAATTACCTACTAGTATTCTGCCAAACTGTTACAATGTAGCTGACAGAGAAATCCATACCTATACGAGACCTCCTAAATTTATATGTGCACAATCCATGGATTTAGCTGGGTCCAAGATCCTTAGCCAACTAGTTTAAAAATATGAAAACTGGGGGGGAGTTTTCTCCATTAAATTATTAGTTTTTTTGGTATTGGCCTTCTAATGACTCCTACATGCATGCCATCCATTACTGAGCACAGACAAAAACCCTTCAGGATAAAAGCCCTGAACAGCGCATTAGCCCTTCGGACGTTACAGTCATGAAATTTTGCACACACTTGTAAGCGGGTCTAAAATAAGGCGATCTTTTCTAATTTAAATTAAAAACAATACTGTAAGTGTAAGAACCTGGAAGTTTAAAGATTCTTGATGAGAATTTTAGACATTATCAGTGAAGATATTTGAAGACTACAATTTTGCAAACTGCTTCAGTTAAATTCATGTGGTAACCAGAATATCAAAATTATCACACAATTCTAATTACCTGGATAAACGGCTCAGGAAATAGATAACTGATTGTGGTGACTTTATTAGATAACTCATTGTGGTGACTTTATTAGATAACTCATTGTGGTGACTTTATTAACTCATTGTGGTGACTTTATTAGATAACTCATTGTGGTGACTACACGCATATTAGATAACTCACTGTGGTGACTTTATTTATTACCATACAATTGAGCCAAAACTAAGAACTGAAGGTATCCAAAATTGTATCTCTTGGCTGATCTTGACATCTTAAATGCACACTAAATGTAAATCATTCAGGGCTTGAAATATTGAAAATCATCAACAGGACATTTGTCCTGCTAGGCAAAAAAGTTACAGGACATACTGATTTTCTGCAGGACATTTTTTTTCATCGGCATTTTATCAATTGTCATTCAGATTATGTTATGTAAATAAATTCCAAAATTAAACCATTAAATAATTCTGAGTTTGTTTTGACTTCAGTTATTCTTATTATTTACTTTATTATTATCACCACATTATTCTCACATTAATAATCATTGGGGAAACAAATCCAACCTGGTATGCGGGTGGAAGTTAACAAAGTCGTCTTCAGTCTGAGTCTAGTTGTACAGAACATCGTCCGTGAGTCCTCCTAGTACTCCTAACCAGAACCAATGAACATGCCATTCAGCTTTAAAGTTGGGCGTAACACTAGCTGACTTCGACGGAGTATCTTTTGGTACTTTCTGAGGAACTATTTCGCTCTGATTTTCATCTTCGGGCTGCCTTTTTTCCCCCCAAAGAAGTGAATCCAAATTGAAACAAACCCGCCATCTTTAGACAGTGCGACAGGAAATGACAGATTTAATTTACATACCACATTCCTAGTAGTCGTTCAGAATAAGCTAGCCTAACATGAGAAATATCGCGTAGGTGCGAGTCGGTCAGCTGAAGGTTGTGCAGAACGGGGTTTCTTGCAGAATGACGTGACCCGCTGTGGTCCAATGAAAAATGTTTTAATGTTATCCCGCTCACTGGGAAAGCCCAGTCGAAAACAACGACAGTGGATTTTTGCAATGGGAAAACGTAAAGCGAAAGCGAAAACATAAAGCTTTGTTTCTCAGTCTGCCTGACATTAAAACTGTCGGACAATTGTCTGAGTGCCGAAAAAATTTGCCGGACAAGTCAATTTTCTGCGGCAAATAGATAGACATTTTGAGCACTGTAATTCATGTACAGACTTTACCCAACATGGTAATCAACCTCATACCTTAGCTGTATTACAAGCTGTGACCAATATACAACATGCTAGAGAGAACCACCTCTCTAAAATGGAGGTAAAAAAGGTTGTTTTTGTCCAATAAATTCAAGAATACATGTATATCAAACGAAGAGACATATGCCACGGACGACCATGAACATCTGCATCGGATGGTATTGAAAAAAACTAATTTTTGTCTTTCTAATTTGCATAAGAATAGATGCCATGTTTTGTTCTCTATTAACAATTAGACTATGGCTATGCACACTTCCATTGGAAAACCACTGTTACAACTTGTAACAATATATGGGGTAAGTCACCTGCAGATTTCACAGCGTTATGATGAATAAATCAAAAGTTATTAAACAAAAACCACCTTTTTTACCTCCATTTTAGAGAGGTAACTCTCTAACCTGGACCAGTTATCTGTAAGATTTGTATATCATGTGAATTAAACCTGTCTGGCCCTACAGTTTATTCTGTACGATCACCACAAACAGAGATACCTAGCGAGCTCGAACCTCCCCAAAAAAGTAAGAACCAATCACATTTAGTGGTACATGTGAGGGGCATGGGATTTGCACGAACACAACTTCACTGTCTCGGAATGACAAGATTATGTCTGTGTTACAAATAAAAGGCAGCTGATCAAACTGTGGCAGTATCGGCAGAGGCATGAACGCCAATTATCCAGCGTTACATGACTGGCATGGTATGACCTATTCTTCTCTTCACCAGAACACATAGACACAAGTGTGCAGGACTACCAGAAATCCTCCCAGTTAAAGCACTCAATGCACTCAAATATAACATCTTTACAATACTGAATGGCATTTCCATTCACATTTAACAAACCCATTAATCATATAGCAGTATTCTTATCTCACCATATCATACCTATACAATGAGAGCATTGATATGAGATTTGGGTAGAAGGTTGATGGCTGATCTTTAAAATGTCATTAACTACTAGTATTCACCTGGAAACAGAGGTTCATATATACTTACAGGATGGGGGAGCTGTTGTATAGGATGTCAACCACTCACACACAAATCTTACAATAGAATTACAGAACGTGAACGAGTAATCGATACTGCACAATAAGTCGTTATTACCATGTTACACACCTGGCAAAAATGTGATGTACTCCAGTAAATCAAAACTGAATAATAAGTGACGATTTATAACAGCCATCATATGGCTTTATCTGAAGTTTGACATTAATAACTGATTTATATGCTAGGCTCACCTATCCCTTATCTTTGAAGTGCTTTTCAAGAAGAAGTTATTTTCTCAGTCCTTGCTTGAGCATCAATTAATATATAATTATAGAAATCCATATACCATTCAAGGGACCAACTTACAGAAGTTATAACCTAGAGCTAAGTTATGAACTACACATGTAGCAATAACTCTGAGAAGTTATAAGGAGTGGTGCCCAAATGATCACGAAATGTTTGTGGAAGGAAATGTCGCAAAAAGTTGACCAGACAGGAGAAAACAGTATCTTCTAATGCAAACATGGCAAATATACCCTTAGAAGATCGGATTTGGCCATAATTATTACATTATTATTAAAAATAGTTTCTACCAAACTTATAAATTTATAAGGTTATATAATGTCAATTTGCACAGTAAACAAAAACAAGTGCAGCTCTTCAAAAACGAGTGTGGCCTTAATACCTCCGCGATCGACCTTAATATCTTGACTTTTCAGGAAAAGAAAATTTAACTGGCCTGAAACTTGATGACCTTTTATCCCTATTCTATCCCATGATGCAATGTACATTCACGACAATTAAATGGGCAGATGGGGATCATAAAAATACAATTCAATTACCCTGCCACCTTACTCTGGAATGGTACAGTCAGAAGCACAAGTCTTCTTAGCTTTAATTTGGTGTGTCGGGTTACATGACTTGCAGCACCTGTACTGTGCATCGACAATTCAATTAATGTCACATCACAAAAGATAGATTTCAGCATAATTGATCACATATGCTAAGTAGATGAATGGATGCACGATTCATCACGTGATTGAGAGAGAGGGATAAAACGTCATCATGGTTTAGGTCTATTGAGCGAAAAAAACTGGGATGCAATGATATAAGCTGATACATAATACATATATCTAGGTTAAAATATCATGTTTAAGTAAGTTTTATGAAAGTACCACATGTGTG
Source organism: Hanleya hanleyi (assembly GCA_036873755.1). Lineage (NCBI taxonomy): Eukaryota > Metazoa > Mollusca > Polyplacophora > Lepidopleurida > Hanleyidae > Hanleya > Hanleya hanleyi. The sequence continues at coordinate 29,178 of JAVTVY010016935.1, read as the reverse complement.
CATTTGAAGCATGAAGATTGTTGAACATAGCAATGAACTGTATTAAATGAATTAAAAGAGATCGTTACACTGTGTGACTTCACTACTGGTCAGAATATCATTATTTGGTGAACAGTGAAGATTGGATATAATCACTTATAGAGGTTATTATTTATAACTTCTGTAAGTTGGTCCCCTGACTGTATATACTGTACTAACCTGTAAAGAAAACACTGCAGAAATAAACAAGATTACTCAAAATTCATACCATATATAATTACAGAATACATGTACAATGGGTAGAAATATTCAAAATCATTGCCAGATATTTTCATCTTTGAAAGACAAAGTGTTGTTTTTATACCTTTATGTGCATGTAATTACTGCAATCAATAAACGAAAGTTGATCAACAAAATCTGAGTTTGTAACATATATTTAGTAGAAATACAGTATTATACATCATGTACACATGGAGCAAGATATATGATAGAAACATATTTCATTCTGCTTTCTGCACAGCTGTTGTTGTTTCACATAAATTGATAACAGGTCCACAAATATTATATATTTTTTACGCTTTCAGAACTCCGTAAGATAAGTTGTTTTATCTGAGAAATCAACAATGGAGTGAGTGAGTGAGTGAGTGAGTGAATAGGGTTTTAACGTCGCTTTCAACATTTTTTCAGCTATATCATGACGGGGAAGGGGAGGGGGAGCAGGCCTCAATTTAAGGTGGTAACCTGTTTTCAGGTTGCCTGGAGGTTGCCATATGAAAAATAGTGGTAACCTATTTTCAGGTCCCCATAATTTTGACTAATAAAATGACATTAGGTTAATAATTATGCAGTAGGTTCCCACAGGTTACCAGTGTAGAATTCATGGTAACCTGTTGAGAGGTTACCATCAGCACTCCTTAAATTGAGGCCTGGGGAGGGGAGGGCGGGGGTACCTACTTGCAACAGAGCAGATATAATGCTGCCATTTTATAGTGCTGTCCCACCGAAATATCATGACGTAGGCAGACATGACACCCCACTCAGTCACATGATACTGACACCGAGCGAACCAGTCCTTGTTCTATCCTCTTAATGCTGAGCGTAAGCGAGGAAGTAAGTTCCATTTTTCATTTCTTTGGTATGACCCGGCCTGGGATGGAACCCAGTACCTACCGCTTACGAGGCCGGCGCTCTAACCATTAGGCCACCGCAGTGCGGTACATATCAACAATGGATAGCTATACATGTACATTTCAACAGCGAAATTATTGTTTGGCACGTACATGTAGTCACCACTAAACTTGACATGGTAACAGTTGTTCAAAGAAAGATTGTGTCAATTTGCTCCCCATTGTTTCTCATCATTTAACCCCTGATTACTGTCTGTCTACCCCCCACCAAGCTACATGTTATTTTATTTAAAACAGCCTGTCCTCATGGGGGTGCTCTGTGATTAAGCATAGGCAGTACCATGATCATTTTATGGTCTCTGAATTAAGGTACATGTACCTCAGTAACACCAGTAGCCATAAATCATCAACACCAACTGTTTCAATACCAGACCACAGAAACCAGATTTTTAAATTAACCACCAATTTCCTGGATGATCAAGACTGCTGAACCACATGTTACATGTAGATCCCATGAAGATAGATTGATAGGGAAATTATGAAAGATAATTCAGGCCAATGATAAAGCATCTACAATATTGGATGTCAATATTACACAGTCAGTATGTACGATTTCATCTATCTTCTCTAGGATTAAACGCCTACCTGTTCGAGTTCTGCTTGGTCTCTTCTTCCTAAACTCCATGATCACTGTACTGTACTATGTAGACAAGTATGTTCATCTACATCTAGTACTCTGTGATACAGTGTCAATGATTGATCCTAGCTGTCAGATGGCTTCTCTGTACTGGTTCAATTCACAATATATAGTCCTTGATCTTCTCTTACTAACTTGTAAGTTCCCACGACTGAACCATGAACTCTGTCATGAATCATGACTTGAAGAACCGTGGGCCAACCATATTTAACTTGTGGTTACAACTATCCAAAAGAGCTTTCAAGTATGGTGAAAAGGATGCTTCGCCTTACTCCAAAAAATAAAGTCTGATAAACTATGTAAAAGATTGTTGCTCAAACATCCAGCAAATATCAGAGCACTTGAACAGACACACTACTGTTAGTGGTATGTCATTACATGGACACTTTCAGTTGAGACGGTTTCTATGTGTCGTTGTCGTTGACTCAAGCCAAGGTACATGTGTGCATTAACGCAAGTGTAAATACTAATCTGTTAGGGCTGGTTAGTACGTCTTACAGACAGGAAAAAAGACATCACTCCCTCAACCTGTTCTGTCTGCACGAGTTACCGGAAAACTATGTGTTGAATTATTTCGCCCCTTTTAAGCACGTGGAATACTATTAACTGTGAGATCAGTCGCACCATATGTGGTAACAGTTAGGTTATTCAAGTCATTACTGTAATAAAATACATGTGCCAAACAAGAAAGACAGGATGTGAAGTTTAATAAGTTCCTCAGCTACACTGATTTATCTTCATAAACATGTAACCGGAGGTGTTGAAAGTGCACTTTTACAATTATTTACTTCAGCAGTCTCATGTACCATACATAATATTAGTTTCTTATCCTTAAAGATAATTCATCTTGTAAACACTGGGCCACAAACAGGTTCTAACATTTAATCTGACTGGCAAATTAAACACGAGCAATTTAATAATTGAGCTGCAATAATCGTGATAATGTGATAGAAAAAAACGGATCCTGATTCTAATATTTATATAGTAATGTACATGAAAATGTTTTAGCTGAAATAATTGTCATGTCACTTGCAAGCATGATGGAAATAAATGTTTTGAGAAAATAATTGAAAAAACCTTTGTTGAGGACAGACAATTAATTGTATGCAAACATAATGTAGAATATAAGAATGTGATAGGTAGTGTGAACTGATGGACAATGGTTACCACCTGCTGTGAGATTTCCACTATTATTACAAGTTCTGCCATAAAATTGACAGGTAAAATGACAGAATTTGTACAGTGCAGAAAAAGGTGAATAGACATCTATACATGTACATCAATTATACAAGAGGGTAGAGACATTATACTGTGACAAGACATTTTGAAAGGGCATGGATTCCTCGTGTATATAGCTAGTATTAATGGCATTTTACTCTGCTTCAATGCTAAACTGTATTGAAATCGAGAAGGGACACTATAACCACAGATGTGGAATGGCCAGGGTCTGGTGACTCATAGCTCGGTAATCGGCACACCTGAGAGATGATCCAATGCCTGCTGGCGACAGGGAGTAGGGCAGGCTGCTAATAGGGTGTACAGTCAAATAGTCATACAGGTAAATACAGAGATGAAAGGTAAACTAATATAGTTGATCTGTACAGGTAGACCTGCTTTATTACAGGTGTAACATAGCAGTTAGTCAACACATAACACCATATAGGTATGTACTTATACCAGCACTTCAGGCTATTCAATACTGGTACAAATGTACACTCTCCAATATTTATCTGTACATTAGTGTATAAATGTCAATTCTTACATATGCATGTTCATATATGTCGACACAATACAATAGAAAAATGTGTTCACAGAAAATCATATACCAAATGTCCCAAAGTGAACTGCAGCAACCAGTTTCATTTTCAAGTTGGCCGAGACCAAAATTATTCTGCGGAACAGTGACCTTGACCATCAATTGACCTCTCAAACCCCAACTCAATAAGGTTCTTTGAGTGCAAACATGTAACACACCTATCAGCTTTGGTGAAGTACATGTATGTGTAATTTTTTCTTAAACCTATTTCATTTGTACTCATAAATGTAGAACTTCATGATAATGAAAACCTTAGTGGTTGAAGTCGATGTTGAAACCACTAATTCGGCGTGGAACCGTAACATTCAGTGCTCAGCATGGAATGCAATCCCAAGCTAGATCCTGTGACAAGGTACCCACAATTACCAAATTTGGCTTGGAAAAGAAATTCTGGCATGGCCACCAGATGGCCCATTAACCTACAGGTGGATCAGCATCAAAATCCCAAGTGAGATCCTGCAGCAAGATACCCACATACCAAGGGAAACAACCAATTGAAAACAATCCCAAGCCAAATCTTGAGGCAAGGTAGCCACATACCTAATTTGGAAAGACTCTGTTCAAGTTTTCAAAAGTTGTTATCTGGAAATAAAATTTCAACTTGGCCTACAGGCGGATTGGCATGAAAACAATCCCAAGCGAGATCTCAAGGCAAGGTACATTGTACCCAAACGCCAAATTTGAAAAGAATCTGTTCAGTTTTTCATAAATTTTTGTCTGGAAAAGAAGACGGACAGATGCACGGACCCCAATACTATAGTCCCCCTTAGCCCTTCGGGCATTGCATGACAACAATATTGACACGGACATGTAAAATTCTCCCTTTTGGGATAAAAGCAGAAACAGTTGACATCTATTTTCCAGCAAAACTATCCTGTGGGCATGCAGTTTCCACAAAATTATTGTTCTCCTCCCTGTAGCTCATATACAGGTACATACCTGAGCGTAGTCTCTGTAAGCAAGATTGTCACACACATAAATCCCTTATAGGACTTCCAGTATGAACCAACTTGAAAGTGGGTAACTCAAGCAGGGAGTTCTGTTTCTGGATACTTGACAGTAAACCCTGACAGAAATGAAGTGAGAATTTATACCTGCTCCCATGGTCCTATCACAATACTGGAGTATTTGACCTGGTAATGTATAGCCACACCTGGGAGCAGGTCAGAGTACCAGAGAACACAGTTACACCCTCAGGAACATAACAATATATCACTGGCGTCATAAATGACTCTCTAACACCTGGAAACAATATTCCAACAACAGGATTACTCTATGTGCATTACAGACCGGATGGTCACTTGACATCCTGCTGCAATTCCACAATATAATAACAAGGCACAAAGTTCGAGGCAAAACAAAATGTTTTCCTTTTATTCTGGTTAGATCTCTAATAACTTCCCAGTTATTTCAGATGGGTTTAAACATTTAAAGAATATCTCAATGTTTTAATTTCATCCCAGAATTTATTTTACCATATTACAAGATTTGATATTCCAAAATTGTTTGTGTATTTCATGCATTGATAACTTAAAATGATATCGAAATTGAAAAAGACACTCCTGAAGGGTTGGAAAGGTATATAATGGTGTTTTGAACAAGAGCCATGGACTTCAATTACTCCCACGTATACCTTTGAATGCAGAAACCAAAACTCAAGAGATACACATTTTGAGGGTCTAGCTATGATCCTGAATAAAATATCATAAAAAGTGAATTTAACCTAGAAAACATGAGATTGATCTAATCAAAACCCCTCGGCTTTCCCCAAGTGATTGTGACCCATGTGTAGTGTGAATTGGGGAAGAGATAGTTCTATGTGGGATGATCAAGATATACCGGTAGTTGGTTACATTCAGGCATATAGGACAGAAATAGAAAAATTATAGATCTGTAAAGGGGCATAACTCTGTAAAATATGGGTCGAGGGGAGCCACTTTCGATAGGCGTCTGACTTAGCACTCTGTAAAATAAGAACCGAGACGAATAAGCTGTACCGAACATGGATCTGCAAATTTAACTTGTACCTTCAGCTACAGAAAATTGCAGATTATTACATCCGAAAGGGGCATAACTCCATAAGCCGAGGCGAGTAATCCTTTGTTGTCTTGTAGAATACAAAAATATAAATAAGTTTCCAAAATATAGTAGCTATACCGAACACAGTCCTGCAGATATAGTTGGTTACATTCAGGCATATAGGACAGAAATAGAAATTAATATATCAGTAAAGGGGCATAACTCTGTAAGGTATGGGCCACTTTCGATAGGCGTCTGACTTAGCACTACTGTAAAATAAGAACCGAGACGAATAAGCTGTACTGAACACGGATCTGCAGATATAACTTGCATTTTGTACATTCAACTACAGATAACAAAATCAAAGATTATTACATCCGAAAGGGACATAACTCCATAAGCTGAGGCGAGTAATCCTTTGTTGGCTTGTAGAATACAACAATATAAATAAGTTTCCAAAATATAGTAGCTATACCAAACACAGTTCTGCAGATATAGTTGGTTATATTCAGGCATATAGAACAGAAATAGAAATTAATATATCTGTAAAGGGGCAGAACTCTGTAAAATATGGGCCGAGGGAAGCCACTTTCAATAGGCATCTGACTTAGCGCTAGATAATTAAGTGTTGAAAATTTGGTGGTTGTATCTCAAGCGGTTTTACCTAAAATGCGTTAACGGACGTACGGACGGACGTACATGGCAACGACAATAGCCCGAGGCCAAAATGGCCGAGGGGTAAAAATACATGTAGGTCAGTCATCTTCAATACCCAGTTACATGGTTTGAATGTGGAAATCCTGCCAAATATGTAAATAGGATTTGGCCTTAAAAAAATAGGTCAGGGTCAATCAACTTGTAAATGCTTCTAGCCCATCACCAGTATATATGAATTTTTAGTCTTCTAATGTTAAAACACAACACATTAGAGAGAATTTGACCTTGATAAAAAGTTTGGTCAACTTGAATATAGGCTTCTAGTCAATCACCAGTTGCATATATGTAAAAAAAAGTATGAATTTGGAGAGCCTACAAACAGATGTTATCCTTCAAAAGATGTCACCAATACTGGAATTTGACCTTGACCACATATGGCAAGGTCAGTTATCTTCTATAGATTTCCGGCACATCACCAGTTACATATGACAATACTCCTAAGTTAAGAGATGTTGTGTTAACAAGCAAGATGGACAGACAGACGAACCAGGTAGAAAATACCTGACCAATACTGACCGAGAGATAAAAATCAATAGGCCTCTTCTTAGCCATCAAAATCCACATATCTGACCTGTACTCATAGCATAAACAAAGCAATTTTCAATGGTTTAAGTACTGATTTTCAACCAGTGACCTTGACCTTCTACATACTGACCTTCAAATGAATAGGGTTCTCTTTGTTCATGGGTAAGGTAAGCTTAGTTTGGTACCAGTGGAGCTGGAACTTTAGATAGGGCACATATTACAAAAGTTAACAGACAAATGGCCAAAACTCGCTATTGTCATATACATGTATATATGCAGAGACATGTTAAAACAAGGGTTTTAGGTAACTAATTTGGGTCGACCCTTGAATCAAGTTGGCATAACCACCAGGCAACCCAGTTCAGCTATCCATTCACCACAACATCCCTGAGTGAGACACCATCAGTTACAGAAAGGGAGGGATTCAATCTGATCAGTACTGAGTGCTTCGTTTAGGCGTTACATCTGACTGAATTATTGATACCTAAAATTTAACACAAGAAATTGTTTATTCACCAAAACTTTGGTAGACTATCAATTTCAAAATGGGACTCCCTAAATTCCTGTTACATTGTACATGTGTATGTAACATGGGGGAGATAGAGATAAGACTCTCTGTTCAACCCTGAAAAATATGTAAATGAGGCTCATTGTTTCAAATCTGTAGCTAAAAGCCTGATCTCTAACTGATATTTTTCCTCCAAATACCCAATTTTGTCATCATGACAGTAGGCAAATACATACATCCCACCAACCTTCCCCCAGTAAAACATTGAACGTGTGTGTGTGTGTGGGGAGGGGGAGAAGAGGGGGAGGGGAATTAAAAGGGTATAAAAATGCCTCTTCATAATTCGACGGTTCAAGCACTTTTCAGATTCTCTACTGCACCGGATATTTTTCTGGTATTGATTCATACATCATTGCATTACTAAGTATGTGTACATATATTGGGTACTGTTGACAACTTGAGATGACACTTATATTGAGACTATTGAGTGTCTTTAAGCTGACATTGTACATGGTATTACAGATCTGTGATCCCTGGTGTACAATATCTGTATAGGATACAATACCTAATATCAATATTTACACCTGTCAATTGACACAATAAACACCTGTGCATATTACGGATTTGAAAAGCTATAACATATTTTTTTTATATCAAATTAAACAGTTGCAATGAATGTATATGGTTTAAGTCAACAAAATGTAGAAAATTTAACTGTTTTATATCGTGCAGAAATAACTGTATGTTTGTTTTCGTCATCAGGTGTAATGGTTTATGTAAATCTTGATGACATTCAGGATGTACATGTATGCTATAGGTCGCCTCAATGTAATACAAGCAGAGCTAGGTAAATATGAGTAGACACTCTGTCTGTTTGATACCTACGTTTCACCCCTCACGCCACAGATGAGAGAAAGGGGCTCTAGGATTACAGACTACCGCATGGCACTCGTGTTAGGTTGCTTGTTTTCGACACCACGTTCAGAAGACCGACACACAGGACTTGGATGAATGAGCATGATCGATGAGAAGATTAAAGTTCGCTGGATTTTCAGTTCTCTGACAAAAATCTACATGGCTATTATACAAGGGTCATGGGGTGATCAGAGGTCTATTCTAGCATCCTCCCCGGGCCATGGTCCTATGTAAACAACTAGAGCCGTGACAATAGCCTCTCTAACAAGTTAACTTGTTAAGCTTGTATAGGGTACGTCACCTGATCCCTGGGCCCCTTTCTGAGGTGTGTCAATTAAGGCACACTCCTTTAAAGGAGTCTGATCATTGTCCTGGTCAGGTACAAACCAGCCCAATTCAAGGTGTTAAACATTATTTAATCAGATGAAAACGGGTTCCATGGGAAGGAGTTGAAAAAATACACACATAGTGTTATGTACAAACATAAAAGGTTGATCCAGTAAAAAGGAAATGATTACACAAGGCACCTTCATTCGTGTCATTTCCTAATTCAAATTGACTAAACAAGAGGTGAAATAGAAAATTCTAGAATGAAATTAAATTAAAGCGGACCCCACATTCAGTCAAGTGACAGGATATCGTATGACCTATATGTATGAAACATGAGCGAATGTACTCAACAACGGTAAAAGTATTGCAAAAACGATATCAATTTAGCCAGATTAAATTCTTCAACATGAATAAAACATTGAATGAAATAGGGATAAAAATAAACTTCTACACACAACACCATTAACTCTTTACCTCATAGACTTGTGGGGAATTTTCTCTCTCTGGCCCATAATAGATTTGTAATGGCGTAGGTCTTCAACCCATGGACTCTTTTCAATTTTCATACTTCTCCAGCGATGTACAATATCCCGTTTTACATGTATGTCCCATGTCATGTGGAGAAATATTTACCAATGGTCTCCCACAGACCCATTCTACGTAATTTGTTCACGTTTTATACCAATATCAGCAACATTTATTCTAAAAATAAGTAAACTTGTGAGAAAATGTGTTGTGTCCGCTTTACTTCTGTTGGAAATCACGAAAAAAGCGAAGAAATTGTCGCATTTTAGCCACGTTTTGCAAGGTTCTCTTCCCGCTTTCCGGCAACCATTCGTATATTTCCGTATACCATCGTAAAGCTAATTCTCCGTAGGATCGGGATTTGGCAGCGACATCACAAGATGGCAGGCGTAGAACGAACTATAACTGTTTCAATACGATATAGTTAAATAAAGGAGAATACAGACGGTAATAAATATTCATAAGGTGAAATTAACATAGCCTCACTGATTGGCCAAGGTTGAACGTGGCCAATCACGTTGGAGGAAGAGGTCACGTGGTGACTCGGTCGCTATGGTCACTGTCAAACAGAAGGCCGACTGGGAAAGAATGGTGGCTGAAAACATTTACCGCGAAGGCAGCAGGTCCCGGGAAAATACATAAAATAAACTCAGATGGGCAGATTTGACGAGTTAGTCATCAAGGTTAGATACTTTGGTAGTTTATGCTCGCGTTACGTGAAATATTCAGGAATTTGGAAGCAGGTTTTACGATTTTTCGAACGTTTGTCTTGGAGCACACGAAACAAATTTGTTGTCAAATCGCGCATTTTTCATCGATTATTTCTGTTCCTCTCCCGATTTCATTTTACCCTTACTACAAAACATACCAACAGTCCATATAGTCAGATTCATTTAAATTTTGGCTTTCTGAAAATGTATAGTTTTAATTAGGTTTTACTCAAAATAAACGCAAAAATTGCAAAAGTAATCCACCACATGGGAACTTCCTGAGGACAGCGATGACACGCTGAAAGACGGTTCTATGGGGCAGCGTGCGAGGCGCTCAAAGGCGGTTCTATGGGGGAGCGTGCAAGGCGCTCAAAGGCGGCCGTATGGGGTAAAGAGTTAACTGAACATTGGTGAAGATGGACTAATTACATGTAACACCACCACCAATGCAACATATGGTTAACCCATTCGACAGCCGAGATCATTAATCCTGTTATGGTGTAGTAAGCCTCTTTGATTATCTAGATCTCGCCAGCAGTGGTTTATACTTGGTGTAAGAACGCACAATACAAAGCCTACAATAGCCTGTCTGAGCTCAACAATGCGTCTAGACGTGACCCTTTTCAGCTGCACAAAAGCCTCAACAAAAGCCTCAACAATGCGTTCTTACACCAAGTATCGACCCAAGCAGTGAGGTACGGCAGTGAAAATTCAAACCAATGTATTTTGCAATTTCTTCCAAACAATCTGTCATGTCTATGACAACAAAGTTTGGAACCTGTTGCCTTAATTTGAGACATTGAAATATTTGTTTAATTTGAAGAAAGTATGAAATTATTCCACCAAACTTGCATTTTATCAGAGGAAAACAATCAACAAAATTCAAAATATGCCCCATCACCCCCATACTAACATATGCTTAGGCAATCTGATGAAAGGGTTAAAGATGAACTGTTTAACAACCACCAATGGCTGAAGATGAACTTATTAATAAACAACACCAATGGAACATGAGTGCAAACTTTTGAATGACATCACCAACTGAACATAGTGAAGATGAACATTTAAACATCACCACTGGAATATGAACATTGGGTGTAAACCTTTGAATGAGATCATTTGAATGTGGGTGAAGATGATCTTTTGAACAATATCACCAATTACATGAATGTAAATCAAATTTAAAGCAACATCACCAGTGAAACACGAGTGTAAATAAACTTCTGAGTGACATCATCAGTGGAACATGGGTATAGTAAATAAACTTCTGAAGTTCTGAACAACACCACCAGTAAACATAGGTGTATATAAATTTCACAGCAACATCACCACCAGTGAAACATGGATGTAAATAAACTTCCGAGAAACATCACCAGTGGAACATGGGTGTAAGTAAACTTCTGAGAAACATCACCAGTGAAATGTAGTGTGTAAATGAACTTCCGAGCAATATCACCAGTGGAACATAGGTGTACGTAAACTTCTGAAGTTCTGAGCAACATCAACACTGGAACATGGGTGTATATAAACTTCAGAACATCACCAGTGAAACATGGGTGTAAATAAACTTCTCAGCAAAATCACCAGTGGGACATACATGTAGGTGTAACTTCAGAGCAAAATTACCAGTGGGACATAGGTGTAACTTCAGAGCAAAATCACCTGTGGGACATAGGTGTAACTTCTCAGCAAAATCACCAGTGGGACATAGGTGTAACTTCAGAGAGTGGGACATAGGTGTAACTTCAGAGCAAAATTACCAGTGGGACATAGGTGTAACTTCAGAGCAAAATTACCAGTGGGACATAGGTGTAACTTCAGAGCAAAATTACCAGTGGGACATAGGTGTAACTTCAGAGCAAAATTACCAGTGGGACATAGGTGTAACTTCAGAGCAAAATCACCTGTGGGACATAGGTGTAACTTCTCAGCAAAATCACCAGTGGGACATAGGTGTAACTTCAGAGCAAAATTACCAGTGGGACATAGGTGTAACTTCGGAGCAAAATCACCTGTGGGACATAGGTGTAACTTCAGAGCAAAATTACCAGTGGGACATAGGTGTAACTTCAGAGCAAAATTACCAGTGGGACATAGGTGTAACTTCAGAGCAAAATTACCAGTGGGACATAGGTGTAACTTCAGAGCAAAATTACCAGTGGGACATAGGTGTAACTTCAGAGCAAAATTACCAGTGGGACATACGTGTAACTTCAGAGCAAAATTACCAGTGGGATATAGGTGTAACTTCAGAGCAAAATCACCTGTGGGACATAGGTGTAACTTCTCAGCAAAATCACCAGTGGGACATAGGTGTAACTTCAGAGCAAAATCACCAGTGGGACATAGGTGTAACTTCAGAGCAAAATTACCAGTGGGACATAGGTGTAACTTCAGAGCAAAATTACCAGTGGGACATAGGTGTAACTTCAGAGCAAAATTACCAGTGGGACATAGGTGTAACTTCAGAGCAAAATTACCAGTGGGACATAGGTGTAACTTCAGAGCAAAATTACCAGTGGGACATAGGTGTAACTTCAGAGCAAAATTACCAGTGGGACATTGTAACGTTTGTCACCGTGTAAACACTTAGATGGTACAGATTGAACTCAGAAATCGTATTTAAACAAGCACACCATTTACTTCCAACTTCCGGTGTCCCCAGGGACCGTGTCCAATATACAAAGGTCAAGGTCACGGTACTTAAGGGACCATCTCACAACAACAGTAGCATAATATGCTACATCTCCCCTTGTTTTTCTTAGAATACATGTATGACCTAGTACTGTTACAACAATACACAATTTGATCAATTCAACTTAAAACACTGTTGCACAAGATAAACATGGTAACATAAATTAATTCAATTCTTTACCAAATACAATTGTCTCTGTTCAAAGTCTCTGTAACTTTAGTAACTGTTAAACTGTAAAGTTCTTCACCAACTATGATTTACTGGTTCACATATTGCTATCAAATCATTACCATGTTGCCATCCAATATACATGTATCAGGGTACGAATTATAAAATGTTAAGGGCAGCCATTTCAAGGCCACATTGGCCTTGCTGGCATCTAATTACCTAGAATTTGCAAAGGGGCACCACGGCAAACAGGAAGGGCATACAAAGCCATTGGCTTGTGCGTGGCCGCGGGTGTATTTCGCGCCAGGGTGCGAATTACACCCAAGGCCATGCACAAGACAATGGCTTTGTATGCCCTCCCTGTTTGCCTTGGTGCCCCTTTGCAAATTTTAGGTAATTAGATGCCAGCAAGGCCAAAGTGGCCATGAAATGGCTGCCCCGAACATTTTATAATTCGTACCCTGATGTATTGTTACATGTTGACATATGATTTCCTCCAACATCATACATGTACATTTCAATGCAGTCCATTGTACATGTGTAAATTTCAAAATTTACTTAGTGTTCTCACCGTACATGTATATGCTGTATAAAGCTCGATCATTTCTCAATTACATTAATGCAAATTTATGAATTATGAACTGTAAATAATTATGATCAAATAAATCAAATCACTTTGATTTTAACAACAGTTTTGTGTTCATTCATCGAGTTATTCAATTTCATGACATTAATGTAAACTCAGAACTTAACGTTTTAACGTTTACCACTTTTCTCAACCAATGAAATAAACTCATTTACATGTCCTGTTCAATTGAATATCATTCACTTTCTATATCATTTAATGTATCCAGATCACTGAAATGTCATTCAGTTTCGCAATGAATCAATCTGTCAAATGATTCAAATTTATGTATCACTCAATTTCATAATCGTTCAGTCGGTCAGGTAATTTTATCACCCGTTGAGGTCTGGTCGACTCACTGATTGGCTCGACACCTGTATGTGAATAACCAATGCCTGTCTGCGATGGTGTGGATTTTTGCTTATCCACACTTCCCTCCCCTTTTCCTTCAGAACGACGATACTTCTTGAGATGAGCGACATTTCGGGTGTACCGAACTCCCTCTGGAGATTCCACGACCACTTCACTTCCGCGTTTCGATATAACCGTATAAGGACGGTGTTCGAAAGTAGTCGAAAGTTTGTCAATGTGCTTTTGCTTGAGCAAGACTTCATCTCCGGCACAAATTGAGTTTTCACCCGCCTTTCTCCGTTCGTCAGCATAGTCTTTTGCCTTCAGTTTCATATTCCAGTCTTTTTCACGCACAGACTCGGGAATAAATGAAACTGACGTTGACACCGGAGGTATTTTCGACCTGATTTTGCGATTAAACATCAGCTCAGCAGGGCTGACGCCTGTACTGCAATGCTGCGTACTCCGATATGCTAACAGAAAAGTGTTCAGTTCTTTTCTCCAATCGTGGCCTTCGACATAACTTGACTGAATAGTTTTTAACAATGTCCGGTTGTGGCGCTCAACTTCGCCATTTGCCTGGGGCCACAGTGGGGGTGACTTGCGGTGTTCGATGCCATTGATTTCCAAGTAGGCCTCCATTTCAGCGGAAACCAGGTTAGATCCATTGTCACTGGTTATCGAACACGGTAAACCGTAGCGCGAAAACATTTCCTCAAATTTTTCAATAATCTTCTCCGACGTCGTCGAGTTCAGAATAGCCACCTCGGGAAATCTTGAATAATAGTCTACAACAACTAGCAAACTTTCACCTGTCGCAAATGGTCCGAGAAGATCAACCGAAATATCCTGCCATGCAGATTCTGGCAATTGTCCTGGTCTGCCGGGTGTTCTGGTCTGCCCACGACTTGACACGCATGGCAAGTTCGACATAAACGCTCCGCGTCATTGTCAATACCCGGCCACCATACACTACCACGTAATCGCTGTTTCGTTTTTAGAATTCCCTGATGCCCCTCATGGGCTGAATTTAGCACTGTTTTTCTCAGGGATTTTGGAATGACCAAACGAGTTCCACGGAGAACCAAATGTCCAAGAGAAGACAACTCTCCCCTCACATGCTTGTACTCCGTTAACGTAGAGAAGGACTGATCTCCACTCTCAATGCAACGTTTAAGTTCGCACAGTTCTTTATCTTTAGCCGACGCTTTCTCCACATCTCTAGGATTAAGCGCGCGAGGAACAGATTGTTCAGCCATGAAGTAGATGTACTCTTCGGCTACATTTCTACTAGAAATCGGACTCTGTGGGGTTAACCGAGATAATGCGTCCGCGACGTTTTGAGAACCTGGTAGATATTTCACCGAAAACTTGTATGGTTGTAACCTCAAAACCCATCTTTCAATTCTGGCACAGTGTTTTGATTTCGGCGAATATATTATTTCTAATGCTCGATGGTCCGTGTGAAGTTCAAATTCAATCCCGTATAAATACATGCGGAAGCGCTCGCACGCCCAGACCAATCCTAGTGCCTCTTTTTCCGTCTGTGAGTACCTGCGTTCAACATCGGTGAGGCTCCTACTTGCGTAAGAAAGTACACGAATTTCACCCTTTTGTTCCTGACACAGAATACTTCCTAAACCTACCGGGCTCGCGTCCGTGATGATGATTGTTCTAGCTTTTTTATCAAAATAAGCCAGCGTTTCTGTGTTTCCTAGTCTATCCTTCAGAGTCTTGAATGCCACAGACTGTTCCTTCCCCCACACAAATGGAACATTTATCCTCGTTAGCCTACGGAGTGGCTCACTGATAGTAGCCAAGTCTGCGATAAATCTAGCACTGAAATTTACAAGACCGAGAAAACTCCTAACTTCTGACGCTGATTTCGGTACCGTCGCGTTTTTCACGGCTTCTACTTTCGTTTCAGCAGCCTCTATTCCATGGCGTGAAAGGACATGGCCATAAAATACTAATTTTGGCATTCCAATCTGACACTTTGCTTTATTCAGAGTTAAGTTTGCTTCTCGTAGCGCATTCAAAACTTTTTCAAGTCTTTGATCATGCTCCATTTTGTCCTTACCATGCACGACAATATCGTCCGATATATTCTGAGCACCTTCACAATCGTGTAACACCTTGGAAATCACATTTTGGTACATCTCAGGTGCACTACTGATGCCCATCATTAGCCTCTTGTACCGATAGAGACCCTTAAATGTTACAAACGTGGTTATTTCCCTTGATTTTTCACTCAGTTCGATTTGGTGATAACCCATTCGGAGGTCAAGTTTGCTAAAGACAGTACTTTCATTTAGGTCATTTAGCACTTCATCCACTGTGGGGATAGGGTGTCTCTCGCGAATCACCGCTTCGTTCGCGCGCCGCATGTCAACACATATACGGATATCACCAGACGGTTTTGGTACAACTACAATTGGTGAAATCCACTTAGCCGCAGCTGGACCTGAAATTTTTTCAATAATGTCAGCCTGTTCAAGTTCATCGAGTTTTGCCGCAACTTTTTCTCGAATGCTGAACGGTACTCTGCGTAGCGGCTGCGCGACAGGTTTTATTGATTCATCGATATGAATGTCAAGTTTATAGTTTTTCAATTTTCCAACACCAACAAAACATTCTGCATATTTGTCCCACACTGTTTCTGTTGTATTGACCGAATTCACCTGCGGACCTAATTGGAGGACATTTAGTGCGACTGACGTATCACGTCCTAACAGTGATTTTGCTTTTCCCTTAATCACTAGAAATTCAGCCTTCACTCGATTTCCATTTTCAGACACCCACGTTTCAGCAGTGAATTTACCGAGTACATCGAGTGGGCGATCAGATCCATAAGCGTACACATTTTTGTTGCATTTTTCACTTTTACATTTAAGTTTATTTTGTTTCAATTTTGTCCATACCAGTTCATTGACAATGTTGCAACTTGCACCTGAATCTATCAACATACTAACTGAATTTCCTCCAATTTTCACATCAATGAATCCATCCGTTCCTAATTTATCATTCACTGAGAAAACATATTCCTCATCGTCTGACGAATCATTGTTCTCCACATAGTTAACTTTGTACCCTGGTTTATCTGATTTATTTCCATTGAATTTTCTGAATTTGTATTTCGGCTTACCAGTTCCGGTACTCTGTTTTCGACCACATTGATATCCGTTCTGTATCTTCGTCTTACAGCATCTGCTAAAATGACCTATAAGATGACAACGTCCGCATTCCTTCTCGCGTGCGGGGCACTCGGGGTCACGGGCATAATGACCTTTCTGAGCGCATCGATAACAGGCCCCCCTATGATCTCTGTCATCTTTCTTTTGTCGGTTTCCCTTCTCTTCTACTCTAATTTTATTTACTTGTTCATTGTGGAAACCATTTCCCGACTTTTCCATTTTTGCTGCCTGTTTTTCTGCTGCCTCTGTTGCTCTGGCAATTTCAAGACAATTTTTCAAAGTTAATGTTTCACCTTTTTCTAGGAATTTTCTTCGTAATTTAGACGACCGACACTTGTCTACTATTTGATCTCTAATGTTGTCGTCTCTCTGATCTTCGTACTCACATAATACAGCCTGTTGTCTCAAACGTGTCGAAAACTGATCAACTGTTTCGTTTTCCTGCTGCGCCATTTGCCTGAACACGTGACGTTCATACGGCACGTTTGTGCGTGGCGCGAAATGTTTGTCTAGGGCTCGTACAGCGGATTCATAGTCTGCTCCGATGACTTCAAGAGTTTCATAAATGTCCTGCACATTCATTCCAGCCAAATGCAATAGCAAGGCACGTTTCCTATTGTCTTTCGTTATGGCCTTACCCTCTATATAATAGTCGAACGCACGCCGCCATCGCTTCCATTTTTGCGCCATGCTGGTAGGATCACCCGTACAATCAAACGGTGATAGGGCCGGAATGTCAACTGATTCTGCCATTTTGCTGTTCAGAATGTGAATAAAGTGTTCCTGATTTATCCTCGTCGCCAATTGTAACGTTTGTCACCGTGTAAACACTTAGATGGTACAGATTGAACTCAGAAATCGTATTTAAACAAGCACACCATTTACTTCCAACTTCCGGTGTCCCCAGGGACCGTCTCCAATATACAAAGGTCAAGGTCACGGTACTTAAGGGACCATCTCACAACAACAGTAGCATAATATGCTACAGGGTGCCTTGTTCCATATTGTTTCAAAAATTCGCTTCTTCGGAGCAACAGGAATGCAACTTGGCTGGGTGGTCCCTAGACGATTCGTCGCGATATGACTGAAATATTGTTGAAAGCGACGTTAAATCCTACTCACTCACTCATCCCTTTTTCATGTAAATCCTGTCCCACTATAGCGGACTCTCAAAAGAACATGGGAGAGGGCACTACAACAACTACCAATGACAAAAGTGTGTCATCAGCAGTTATGAGGTCGCCAGCTAATGTCAAAACTGCGTAGATAAAAAAAAATGTTGACGCATATTCTCACAAATGGAAACCGGTAATTATTTAAGGGAAATATATATCACACATGATGTATGACTAAATCTTTGATATACTTACAATAGCAACCTATAATGACACAATTGTCGTACCGGTAATTGCGTCATTTGTAGTCGACACACGCAGAGTCGCCAGCTATTGTCGCAATAGCGGTTGACTTTTCACGCGACAATTGTGTCATTAGTAGTTCTGCAGGGCACACAGGTCAGATGTGCACATAATAACTGACACATGTCAGCAGAATATGTTTCCATCATATTGTTTTGTCCGTTCCACCATTCGATGCATTAGCTGCCTCGATACTGCATGTAAACATTCAACATGTATGTCGAGATAGATATGGATGGAAGAGAAACGGGGTGTTCATATACAGGTAGGCCTACAGGTACAATATCAAACATTTACATCCATATGAAAGTTCTCCCAGTGTTCTCAATAAACCACAGTTTTGTACATTTATGATTATTATTTCCAGGTTGTTTAACTTGAATAACCGAAAAATGCCGAATTCATCGTAATTGGGAAACTAGTCGTACACTCTACCACCCGTCCGACTGACCATACATGTACCTTTGTCCGTTCGTATGAAGACGTTAACGCTTTAGAAATCAAACAGTTGTAGCTGGTAAACCACAAGCATATCGAATTTGGGTACATTGCGATGATTTTTGTGTAACATTTATAAAATGTTCATATGACGACGCGAACATGACAGAAGCCAAACCGTTGCAGCTAGACATTTCACATTCAGTGTATGTGATAGCTAGATGCACATTATGCATCGACTAGTTCTTGCACATTGTCAAAGAACAGAAATTCCTGTCGACATTTTTACTGGATTTGAAAACAAAATAGTGAGAAAAAAAACGTGTTTTCGAATTCAAGAAGTTCTAATGAAATGGAAAACTTCGGAAGACTAGCACTTTGGAGCGCTATAACTATGGTATTTCACATGTGTTATATGAATTCCACTCTCACACTTCCAGCTACTTCATCAGATCCGGTCATGAGAATGAATGACCTGAGGTACCTGTAGTCTCAAAGGTGACAACCTTCCTGGAAATAAAATAGTTGACTGTGTCTGTTTTTTTGAATGAAAAAGAGAGAGCTACCAGTCCAACCACGGCAATACTACACATATTAAATACCAGTCGTATCTCTTGGTCCGAAGAGGCGAGAATGTGCGCTGTGGGTGGGCGGAGTCCAAGGTAAGAAGGGGGCGCAATCGTCATCATGCTGGCCACCGCTATGGGCTTGAATCTTTTGTTGAAAGAAAGGATTTTTAGAAAAGTTTTATATTGTCTAATAGTAATCGCATTCATGGATTCATTGGAATACTGCCCCACATCCACATTTCCCCTTCAACAGCCTCGTGCCTTGCACGAAAACGGGCGAGCATGCGCAGTCAGTCGTTATCACTTCAACCTGTAACCATCTCGGTCATCTATACGCGGTAAGACTGACCCTGGGATCGTGTGTATCCATGTTCAGCCTACTTTCGGCAACTGCTAGAGGGAATTTCCATAAATCAATACCGCGTGACTTCGTCAGCCAATCAGCAAAAGTCTACCGACGTAACCCCAACGTACTCGCCATTTTCGAATCATGTGATGTCCTACTTGTTCAAAATTACAGATCCACCACACCTCTTGTATGCTACGAAAGTTATTCATACCTATATATTTTGTAAGCCCAGGCAATATCTGTTTCAGAAGTGGTATGAATACCTGTAATTTATCGGATTTCTCGAGTCTGTTCTCCGCCGGATGAAAGCCGAACAGAATCCGGTAAAACACAGGATATCGCTCCGCGATAATGGAGACACACGATTCGCAAGCCATCTTATGGATGGCGAAGTGTACGCAAATGGTTATCACTTAAGCCCGGCGCACACGAGAGCTATCAGCTGAGCTGACGGCCTCAATTGCCTGTCGGCTCAGGGGCTAGCTCTCGTGTGGGGGTAGTTTTTGGTGAGTTTTTGGCCTCGCGAGGCCGGGGGAAAAATATAAAACTTGTTTGATAATTTCGCCTCGCGAGACCAAATCCTCAGCGTGAGCGGCGAACGCAAGCCAACAGCTCAGCAGTTTTACTGGCCCGGCCAATGAATCGCATGTTATTTTCACTCGATTCATACGCACGACTCTTCAAAATGGACTTGAAGAAGACGCTATGCGAGTACTGAAATCAATTTCGTGAAACTTTTGCTCACCGTGTGCGCTGAAACCACACGAGAGCTAGCCCCTGAGCTGACAGGCAATTGAGGCCACTAGCTCAGTTGATATCTCTCGTGTGCGCCGGGCTTTATGATTGACACAGCATGGTATCCATATTACACATCTGCGATATCCTGTGTCCAGTTTGTTTTGTTTGAAAACGACTGATGTTGATAGGTTATTACACGCTCTGAGTCGGATTTCGGTGAGAGAGCAGCCAGATAGGAGCTATAGTGAGCTAATATCCACCCCCCCCCATCAACTTTGCGGGGGCGGTCTTGATTTTCATTCCAAAGGTACTTTTGCGTGTGGAAAGAGAATATTCGTAAAATACATTTGCGATAAAAACCCGACAAGTTGCAAAGAAAGGTCCAATCCTGAGACTTTCTCCCATGACCAACATACCAGTACAGCACATCTTGAAGAGTAAAACTATAATGATGCCCGTTACAAAGAAGTTCGGGTTAATCAATGTAGGCAATACTCTTCAGAGGAGGCGTGGTGCGGAGAGGACAAGATCTCTTGTATTTTGCTGGTTATGTGCCTGACTTTGAGGGTTACAGCCTCCATTCTCACACACGTTTCAGTTTCCAGCAGAAGTAGACCTAACTGTGATTTATTAGAAAGCTTTATCCCAAAACAAATTGCACATCTACATGAACTATTAATGGCAGTGATTGTATTCCTTTTCAAAAAACATTTGTAGAAGTAGATGTGTTTTGATCTAGGAAGTAGGGAAGTTATTATTAATTCATATGATAGCAGTTCAGTTCCCGTTGAAATTGCAATTGGAATGACGTCTTTGAGATCATGCTTTGTGAATAGACTTACTTGAATCGTTCGATGGAGGTCGTTCAAACCTTCTGTGTATGACGGCACCCCGACATTAGCCAACAATACATAATAGTCGGCACGGCCGGATAAATAAGGGTCCGATATCGTCAAATACATCTAAAATTGAATAGAGATATTGAGAAATATCACAACAAAGCGTATCTTGGGACCTTCATTGAAACATTGTCCATCAATTTGTCAAACAATAGTTCTGTCAGACTGGCGGTTATTGATATGCATTATTTATTACAGGCGATACCACACCCAAAGTTTATCAATATTTCAGTCCATGGGGGTTGTGCACACCGTTTCAAAAGCAGAGCACATATTCTCCATGATACGGCACCGCGTTGTCTCTGATTCGAATCAATTGTATACATGTATACAATACTCACAATTTCGGGGATCCACTCATTAACCTGGCATAATACAGGAGGAAAGTTACTCCGAAAATATTAGCGAAAAGCATTTTGTAGATTCCATTCCTGACGATGACATGAATAAATATATGTCTAAATATTGATATATAAAATGCTTTTCGCTGATAATTTCGGAGTCACTATCCTCCTGTGTACAAAACGCTATGGCTGAAGTGATGCTTCAGCTTTCTCACGCAAGTTTCCATTGTTATGATCATCCAGTGAGTTGACTGAGCGAATATTTCACACAAACAACAATTATTCCTAGCATTTATTTTAAACTCGATTCATGCATGGTGAATTTAGCACCTATTTTCCCAATATTAACGAGAATATACATTTATATATCAAATGTCACAAGTGTCCGTCCATGCAATATTGCTACAAACTCATTTACATCTATAAAACGAAATTACTGCAACAGTGCGGCCATACTGTAACATTGTCACGGTAATGTTGCCAGTAGTTTTAATTCTGGTAATATTCCTTCAATGATACGACAACGTAATTGGATAATGTCACTTCAGTTTCAATTTTGGTGCTATCAACTCAATGGTGCGGCAACAAAGTTGCCAAGATGTCACTGCAATGTTGCCACACGTTTTCATTTTGGCGATATTACACTACCTGCAAAAATGTCACTGCAATTTTGCCAGAGGGTTTTCATCCTGGCGATATTGTGACATTCGGTTGTCAGAATGCCCCTGCAATGTTTCCAGAAGTTCTTATTTTGTCGATATCACCGCAATGATATAAGAAGTTTTCGTTTTTGCGAGACTGTCGTAATCTAAGGTAATCAGCATACAGAAAACGATATCAATGCTATAGTGCGACCGTATAACAAATGTTGCAAGAACTCTCAGTATGGCGATACCAGTGCAATATTGCTATAAGCTTCCATTCTTGAATTTTGCAGTAATTTAATTTAGTCTACAAACGAAAAATTGTATTCCCGCAATATTGCGGCAACATGGCTTCCTGAATATTGCCAGAATATTGCGACAAGAACAGTGCCATTATAAGTTGAAAGAAACCATATATTTTCGTGATTTTCAAGGAAGTATTTTGGAGGGATGGGGATATATAGGCTTAGTTACTGGGCATGATGTCAGAACTTGATTCCCCAGCCCTCATAATTCATTCTCTTTCTTACATTGTAGGCTCCCGGTGTCAGACTAGAAGGTGAATGGACGGCACCGTGGATGACATGATCTCCGGGAAGCCAGGTTCGAACGTCAACGCCCTGAAGCTTAGCGGCCACATAGTGCCCTCTGGGAATGCCAATGAATAACGGTAGAGCCTCGTGAGTTTTCATACCGTAAATATTGAAACAGTACTAGATATTTAGATATGTGAACATCAAATTTTCTTGAAAGTGTTTTATATACATTAGCACTACATATCAAAATAATAGAGTAATGATCCCACAAAATAATTTATATGTTGGAAATGAAATTAGCGCAATAGAGCGAAAACATAGTGGCCGCAATGTCATTGCGATGTTGCCAGCATTTTAATTATGGAGATATTACTATAATGGTTCGGCATTTGGCGATACATATCGCATACTGATAGCAAAATACGAGCGTAGCGTGCAAGATCTATGGCGTTACGTTTCGTGACTTTTCTAATTCCGCTAAACCCGGGGCTAGGGGCCGTATGAACCCGTGTACTTCAAGATCGTCATTGTGCTCATATGAACAGTCACAATCAAAGCGTGACTGAGATACATCATTCCCTAGACGACGAATTTACAAAGAATATCGTATGGGTTAAGAATACTGATCAGCGATACGGATTTGATATTTCTTGAACATCCTGATGTCTTGCCGGCATCATTGAAAACTTCTCTCTTGCAGGAAACTAGCCTATGTTTATGTATACTATGCCTGTCTTTTCGAATTTAGTGCTAATGCTGTTATGCTGGAATATGGAATAGGTGTTTGGATTATGGACGCGGATATTCTTTAATAGACAACGGCCGAATTATGAATGACGGACCAGACGCTTGTAATTTCGTCATTTCAGTGTTGCCAGAACACCAAGTGACATGGGTGCACATCAAAATATACACCATCGGTTTGAGATTAACACAGGTGGATCGACACATCATAGGTGGATCGACACAAAATAATCGTAAAATTTGATGTTTTCATGGAAATGCAAATTTTGAGTAAAAAGGTGCATTTACCTCATCTATCTCTATGATATTTCTATTAAATTGAGACGGTTACCGTTGTAACAAATTGAGTGATGTTAGAATAAAAGTTTGCATAGTTGTTCAAATGCACATATACATGCGGTACACGTGCTAAATTAATGTTCATCTATTATAGCATACCCTGTTTGTGTCTTCATGACCAGGTGAACGTCCATTTCTCTGAACGGTGCTGCGTATCCGGTGTTTCGAATGGATATTTCGTAACACACACGGTCATTCACTCGGGCGGAGTTCGGAAACACCACCTGTGATGGAACATACGGTATGTAAAGTACCAAGCAAAGTACCATGTAATAGTTACATGATGACACGAGACAAAGTATGCCAAATATTGGCAAGATATATTGTGCTGGAGGGGCGATTATTTGTATCCAATGATCATCCGTGCTTGAGTGTGGAGCTCCGCCCCCTTTGACCCAATCCAGAGGAAAGAGGTCAGCGGTGGTGTATATTAAATACACCATATACGGTATTTAAAATACATCACGGGTGAGTTGTGTATCAAATTTATTACAAGGAAAAGATTAAAGGAAATCCTCAGATTCATTGGATAATCAGCTCAGCTCCATTTCTGTGGCTATATCAAACAGCTAATATTGAAATAATTCATAAGATTCCAATAATTTGGCAGCGGGACCGTTCTATAATATCATTTATCCAATGACTGCAAGAGCTAGTTTCCTTGTAATACAATTCCCCGTAGTGTATTTCGTATACCGATATTGTGTATTTCATACGGACCACAACTGATATCCTTTTCCCAAAAGAGGCGTGGCTCCACACCTTATCTTGTTGAACCTGATCGACATTCAACAATGTATACCAAATATTGGCGACACATTGCAGTCTCGGAGAAAAACTTTTACAATACATGGCACACATTGCTCGTGTCATCATATAACTTGTACATATAGATCATTTTAAGCAACAAGAAAGACCCGCCGTGCCAGTCACTGTGACACAGTGTATCTACGTCTGTTTCCGGATGTCTCCAGATCGAATCCTGCATGGGGCGGATTTTGCAAATAATGTCCAACATAAATAATAGTGACATAGAACGTCCTGATAATAACATTTGGAAAAAAAAACATATCGGAAATTGTCCTGTTAACTATGACTAGATTTTAAGTGGACATAGTTTTTTCTGAGTTGGTGATTACTTACATGGGTGAGAGACAAGCGATATCCCAGACGTCTGTGAACGTCGTCAAAGCAACCCTCGTGTTTCCATATGTTATACACGTTCTTGTCATAGTCTATATTTAGATATGACCAGTGAAATTTGGCCATTTCTTTGGTTGCTGTCGCACAATGATGCCTACAAGTGTACCAAAGAACGATACATATTTGTTGTAGCGTTGACAAACTTATATGTTACTGTAAGAATGACAAATATTGCATTACGGAGAAATTCGAACAATTATGGGACGTGGGTACAACTCCAAGATGAAACTCCGTGTCGACGATGGCAAGAACTATAAGGGAGCGTTCCCATTTAACGTTCGTGTTTTCATGGTTTAAACCATTTCGTTTAAACCATGCCACGAACGATGGGTGTATCGTTGGTTCGTTTTTTCAAAAAAAACATTGAAAAAACGAACGACGAAAAAACCACTGCGTTCGTTCGATGGTTTTCTATAGAGTTTCCAAGGCTGTGACTTGCTGCAGAAAAAACGATTAAAAGTAGTTCCGCCTGAGTGACGTCACACTAAGACACGCCCACACACTGCTCGAATGATGGTAGCTCAAACGTGTAGGCTGTTAAGCCGTCGATAACAGGCCTACCGGTATATACCCGGCACCGTATTAAACTGACCACGGTGTGTGTGTGCATTCTGACGAGAATTTATAAATATAATCTATCATGAACTATTCAGTGTTGGAATTTTCTTTTTCTTCTGCTTCTTTTTGCGTCCTTGTCCACGAAATAAGTCAATGTTTGCATTTACTACCCGTTGTGAAAAACTACGAGCGCCATCTGATAATATTATCGCAGAAGTATAGCTAGCGGTATCTCTACATTTGTACAATGAATTTATTAACACCACTGCCCATAATAATTATATCGGCCACGAATATGTCTAGCTTTAACTTTACTCTATTATTTTCTAATCCAGAATCGCAGAAAGCCCCTATCGATTGCGTTTTCATGGTAAAAGGATTAGAAAATAACTAAAAATACTCTTCATTGTAGAGTGATTTTATTCACCGGAAATCGCTCTGAACGCTTCCCCGGGGATCTAGACCCCAGGAGCTTCCGGGACCCAGGCGTCCCCTCGACACTCCCCTGAAGTGATATGATAGCAGTCCCCCCCCCCACCCACTTGCCTCGTGAGGCCGTACCACTATTCAATTTGCTTTCGACGCCCAGCCAAGACTCACATCTCACATTTTTTCAGGAATAAGACATCAAAATTTTTCAAAGTGAGTACCGTATTTATTTATACCCGGCCGGTTGTTTAGGCCTAAATAAATCTCCGCTTACTGCAGGTCCACAGGGGCTTGTAGCTGGTCGGTTATTAATTATGATATTAATATTTATATATACTCTCCTCCTAATCTGTATATAGAGTAGGAGGAGAGGATATATAAATATTAATATCATAATTAATAACCGACTAGATATACAAGCCCCTGTGTGCAGGTCCGGAAATAGGGGTGATTCTACTATTCCACGGAAAGTATCTTGAATATGACGGAGAAGGTACTTCACCGATGATAACTTGTTGTTGTGGATATGAAGGTATGAATGTGAGCAAAATATTTTTTACATCGAAAAACTTATAAACGGGAAAGGGGTCGCACTAAATACAGACTGGTACAGACCGCATGTTGATTTATGCTTTCCCAGCTGATTGCATCGAGTAAAAACTCTTGGTCAGGCTCATTAAACTTAGTAGTTTGTTTATTATTATCTGTTTGCCAGAAAAGTGGGACAGGCGGATTTTATTTTTATTATTTCTATTTTTAGTTGGGAACAATTAGTCATTGTTAATTCAACTGGCAAAATACACAAATATATTACTGTTCTCCAATTCATTTCCGAAGCATGTGGAACCTTCCCAATATTTATCAATGCTTTTCAACGAACTATTAAGTTTAATGGGCCTAATGTACAAAATATCATCGATTAAATATTGCATGTATTGTACAGGGGCTTTACCATGTCGGGTAATAAACTCGTTTGGATGAACTGGGATGAGATTACTGGTTGGGCGACCTAACCTCCCCCTCCCCCCCCCCACTCCTCCGTCAACCAACACTGACCCTGATGACCATAAAACCCCGCCCTCACCACATCGGACTTCCATAGACCACACATAACGGTTCCATAGAAAATAATTCCTTCCTTGTAAACAAACAGTCGGTCACAAAAATCGAACGACTACTTATCAGGATTAGCAGGAAAGTACAATGCGACGATAAACGATCATGTGGTAGGATACTGTGATAGATACGACTTGTGCGACGAAAAACAATTAATTGAGCAGGTTAGAAATAGTATGTCCTTTTATTGCAATATAC
This sequence comes from Hanleya hanleyi, assembly GCA_036873755.1. Taxonomy (NCBI): domain Eukaryota; kingdom Metazoa; phylum Mollusca; class Polyplacophora; order Lepidopleurida; family Hanleyidae; genus Hanleya; species Hanleya hanleyi. The sequence goes on along the minus strand of JAVTVY010016935.1, from coordinate 1,755 downwards.
CCGTGTGTCTCTCTCCACGTGTTCCTTTCATTGTGCGTACAATTTCTACATTTTGTTTGTTTTAAAGTTTCTTGACGCCATTACGTGTCTGGCAGCAAAGCATTCTTGTGATGTTCGCGGCCACACTTCACACCTGGACTAGCTAAATAATATATAGCCCTCAAGAGTATGAGGGCTATAGGTCGGCCCCAGTCACCTCCAGCGAGGGTTTTAGATAATTTTATTACGAATCACCCACCTCTGAAACTGCCGTACATCTAATCTCTATCCCCTCCTGCCCACTATTTTAAAATCTTGAGCACTATTGTGAAATAGTGACGCATATATCGCCGTCTGAATTTTCCAGTCGTGAACTTCAACTCTCTGCGCCGCCATGTTGGTGACGTCACTGTATATGGTTAACATGGCGCGTTTAAAGTGGAATTCGGCGATATATTCGTTACTATTTCACAATAGTGCTCAAGATTTTAAAATAGTGCGCAGGAGGGGATAGAGATTAGATGTACGGCAGTTTCAGAGGTGGGTGATTCGTAATAAAATTATCTAAAACCCTCGCTGGAGGTGACTGGGGCCGACCTATAGCCCTCATACTCTTGAGGGCTATATATTATTTAGCTAACCTGGACACACAACGGCGGTCTCCTCGATACCGTCTAGAACTCAAATGTGTTTATTTAACCTCAGATCAACAGAAATTTCGATTCACGGTCTCCGTTACAGTCCGTATATTGCCGTTGTTTTTATTTATTGAATAGCAATTCAGTAAATGATAGAATTTTAGTTACGACAATTCTCAACACTGGGACGTTATTATCAAAATGGCTTCGGTATTATCATGGAGCCTACTATAGTAGGCTCCGTGGTATTACATACGGTCCGGATTAGAGCTTACTACGGTTGAAGAACTTTTGGATATTATATCCCACAGCTTGCTATCAGATGATAAGTGTCACAAAGAATATATTAATTTACAGATAGATAAGATTTATTGCTCAGTTTTGTCCATAGGACTAAAATGCATATACATTAAGACATACATTAAAACAAATATAACATGAGTATATTAAGACAGAACAATTAAGACACTAAAACAATAGGACATTAAAAGAAACATCATACAAGAAACATAAAAACAATGTGAAAACATCACAGACAATATCAAAGACAACGAAATACATTGAATACATCACTGATGATTTAGCGTTCTCGTGGGTGCCTAGGGTTATACTTGTGATGTCAGGTTAGGATATACATGGGCTAAGACTGCTGTGCAATAAAACATATATATAAATATTACATATATTTATTTAAATCTGTTGATCTTTTTGTAATTATAAGCTGCTATTTCTATGTTAAAACAACACGTCTATGATTATCTATTGATACTATCTGTAGATATTCCATTATAATTGAACATTACATACAATTAATCCTTGCAAGAAATTTCTTATTTTAATTTACTTCGGATTCGGAAGTTATTTTTGGAAAATTGGTTCCGGTAACTGTGTATGCTTAGTTCCAACCGACCTTCTGGGGCCTTATAATTCACGCGCTATTCTGAACGTATTTACTTCAAGAATTCAAATAAGACCGCTGTTACATGCAACACATAAAATATATCACATTTGGTTAAAGTTACGGTAGCATTAAACAAACTTGATCCAAATCTGCACCCTTAAATATAGTTAAAAGTATTAATCACAATGAGCACACATCAATGAAGATTAGGACATTTGAAAGCTAACACAATGCTGC
>JAVTVY010016934.1:0-60471 GCA_036873755.1 Hanleya hanleyi | reverse complement strand
TTTGATGTTTTGATGTTTTTCATCTCAAACATCAAAACATCAAAATAGGCTTTTTGAGGTTAGAGGCGTCCCTAATGGACCAATCGGGTCGAGTGAGGTATTAAATTGAAGGTGACGTGAAGGAGCATCTGATAGACTGGGTGTGGGCTTGAATTAGGGTAATTCTGCGCATGCGCGAAGATAATATGAAAAATATCAAAACATCAAAATAGCCTTTTGAGGTTAGAGGCGTCCCTAATGGTCCAATGGGGTCGAGTGAGGTATCAAATTGAAGGTGACGTGAAGGCGCATCTGATAGACTGGGTGTGGGTTGAACTATCAGCATTCTGCGCATGCGTAATCTTCAAAATATCCTTTTTTTGGGTTAGAGGCGCCCCTAGTGGTGCAATGGGGTCCAGTGAGGTATCAATGTGAAGCATTTCACGTCAGCTTCAATATGATACCTCACTCGACCCTCTACCTCAAAATAAAATTTTTGTTTACAGTTCAAAACAACTTTCCCATCCGAAGGACGGGTTTTACTTCACATTTTTTTTGTTTTGTTTTGAAAATTTTTTTTTTGAAATGTACAAACTTTTACGTGAAGACAATATTCTTTATATATGTGTACTTCCTATTTCCCGCAGGAATTTATGGAATATCAATTCTTTCCGCAATGAACTTACAATTTTACTGGCAATGAAATTGTCCGTGTCAATTTGAGGTGGATATGAAAACGTACTGACTCACACGTGCAATGGCAACAATTCGCTACAGTGTAATGAAATGTGTTCATTTTTTAGGCGCCCGTGGTTTTATTAATATGCAAACACATATGCTTTTCTAATAGTTCATTGGCTGAACCGCGAGGCGGGGGAAAAAATATTAAACTAATTTCGTCTCGCGCGGAGTGTGTACGGTGAATGCAAGCCAAACAGCTCAGCATGTTATTTTGACTCGATTCATACGCTCGACTCTTCAAAATGGACTTGAAGAAGACGTTATGCGGGAACTGAAATCAATTTCTTGAAACTTTTGCTCACCGTGTGCGCTGAAACAACAACAACAGAGCTGACAGACAATTGAGGCCGTTAGCTCAGCTGATATCTCTCGTGTGCGCCGGTTTATATACCGAAGGAGATATGTGAATTTCGATTAGCATACAAATGCATGGTGTGTTATATCCCACCTAGGAAAAAAACAGCCACAGATATGCATTATACATCCGGGAGTATGGGAGATATGGTATACATCTGGACTAAACTTCTTTTATCAGGTAAGCTAGTACTATACTTGCGTTGAATCGCAACATAGTGACCAAACCATAACAGTTGACAGCTGTAAAAATAGATACCGTGGCATAAATTAGTTGTGTGTCCCAACTAATCTATTGAGAACGTTTTGTTTGATTTTTTGAGAAATATATATTGTTGTGTTCTGAAACTTATGTCACTGGTAAAATGTAATTATTATAGTATTCATTCAAAATATTAGCAAACAACATTCTGTAGAACTATCTGTTTGAAACATTTTCTGTTTTGGGTGTCATTCTCTGGGTTAAATATTGGCGTCAGCCATTGTTGATTTGGATCAGTTCAATACTCGTAGGTTTGATAGGCATTCTTTTCCATTCATGGAATTTTTACAGTTCCACAGTGTCACAAAACAACAATAATGCCATGATGTCACAATAAGACGTTACAAAGACACTTTCTGCTGTATACAATGGTATAAGGCACCTGTATACAATGGTATAAGGCACCTGTATACCATGGTATAAGGCACATGTATACAATGGTCAGATGTACCTGTATACAATGGTATAAGGCACCTGTATACAATGGTATAAGGCACGTGTATACAATGGTATAAGGCACCTGTATACAATGGTATAAGGCACCTGTATACAATGGTATAAGGCACCTGTATACAATGGTCAGATGTACCTGTATACAATGGTATAAGGCACCTGTATACAATGGTATAAGGCACCTGTATACAATGGCATAAGGCACCTGTATACAATGGTCAGATGTACCTGTATACAATGGTATAAGGCACCTGTATACAATGGTATAAGGCACCTGTATACAATGGTCAGATGTACCTGTATACAATGGTATAAGGCACCTGTATACAATGGTATAAGGCACCTGTATACAATGGTCAGATGTACCTGTATACAATGGTATAAGGCACCTGTATACAATGGTATAAGGCACCTGTATACAATGGTATAAGGCACCTGTATACAATGGTCAGATGTACCTGTATACAATGGTATAAGGCACCTGTATACAATGGTCAGATGTACCTGTAAAATTCTTGCACTCACTCACACTGGCGGCCATCTTGTCCCACCTCCCACATCTTGCTCCACATTTGTACCCACCTCCCACATTTGTACCCACCTCCCACATTTGTACCCACCCCCCACATTTGTACCCACCTCCCACATTTGTACCCACCTCCCACATTTGTACCCACCTCCCACATTTGTACCCACCTCCCACATTTGTACCCACCTCCCATACCCACCTCCCACATTTGTACCCACCTCCCACATTTGTACCCACCTCCCACACATCACGCATGCGCACAAAACACACTTATGACGTCACACCAGGTTCTGCGCATGCGCAGTGAGGCGCTATTACGCCAATTTACGCTTTGTATACTACTTGCCATGAATCTTATTAGCGCTATTTAAGGCTATTTACATAATCAAAGGTACAAAGAATCATGGAAAAATTCAACATGGCGACCAGGAGGTGTCCTCGTGAGTTGTTTTCCACCTTTCTGTCCATTTTTTTCGCAGTTTTCTAGACTAAAATAACATAAAACTAATTCTTTATGCAGGAACCATAATAATATAATATCTATCATAATAATTAGGTTTTGGGCGAAACTTTGGAGACAAAAAAAAATCATTACGATCGAGACAGTTTAATTTTCCTAAACAAAGTCAAAGATATGTTTAAATATGAAATCTAGAAGCCTAATTCCAGGCTGTGTTGGGGGACATATAAAACATGCCTACTAACTAGACAATTCTTAGCAGTGGCATCACAAAACGTTCGCATCGACCGATTATCATCTCGATCAGCGTTAACAGCTTAATTCATGCAGGTGTATGCTGAAAGGTTGATTGAACATGATGTTATTGAACGTTGGATCTACCGGCTATGTTCGTATTTCTACATTCAGTACCGAAAGTTCCCGATATTCGGTGTATTCCTTAGGACATATTATCACGACTGAAGAGAGACAGAAAGGGCTTTGTTAATTTGGAGAGACGAATTTCGTGTTTAGCTATCCCCTTACCATAACTTGTTCCACGTATTTCTTACGGTATGAGATGGACGATTTGTGACTGCCTCAAACGAATAGATTCATTTGGTATCGGTTTGTCGAACAAGATAAATCAGATTTTCGACTCAGGGCTGTGAAGCGACGTGAGGACCAAGAGTTGCTTCTCCCTAAATTAGGTTCAGTCAGATTGCTTCAAAATAGCGAATAATCTTGGAACTGGGTGGAGAAATATATTATTGTGTATCGTTAGAGGAAGTATCAACCTAATAACCTTAATCCCGTCCAACTGAGTGCAAAAATAAACCATTCCCAGCGCCAATTTCTTTCGAAGCAGGTTATGATAAAGTAGATCAGACCATGCTCGGTCTGTTTGCATTAGCAATGTGATTGAAATTGTCCGAGGCAAAGAATCAGCTGTTGTCCGGGCATCAGTATGCTTACCCCGTTTAGGATTTTGATGGTTAGGTTTCAAGATCTTAGTTTTCATAGCACTGACCACAGCGGCTTGAAAGGAGACTTCAAATACGATACACTATGCTATAGTAATTTAATGAGATATTCTGCAGGCGGTTATTATATTTCTGCCAAATTCGAATTAAACAGCGCAAGAAAAAGGTGAGTTGGGAGTAAATTCAGTGTATTGCCATCTCCAATCAAAATTATATGACAAAAGCTGATGATACAAGTTTGTCACGATACGATACGATATTCAGTGCGATCATTGGATGAGTACAATATTTCAGGGGAGACTAATCTCAGTGCAAAAACAAATAGATCATGCATGGTACATGTATCAACTGAGTTGAACTGTCTAGCTAGGACCTCTCAGTTTTATCTTCTTTACATATAACGACCTGTAGGTGGAAAGGTTAAGAAAGTGAGTAGAGAATAACAATGATCAAAGAGATAATACTGGAATGAGTATGTGCATGACCACTGAAAGACAACAAATGCGGATTGTCTTAGCTGCCGATTTTCAATTTACTTTCAAAGAAATTCATATCGCGGAGAAATCGAATATTCGTAGCCAGTGACTCGGTAATTGATCAAACAGAAATATATTTGATTTAGAGAATCCAGGAATGAACGGAACTGTGAACAAGCCTTTGACGCTACAGCCGCATATGCATTCAATAAAAGCCACACATCCGACAGTCGGTAGCCAACCGTTAGTCATGGCCGAAATACCCTATTCACAAGATAAGCCGTTTACCCAAGTCAGTTGCCGAATTGCATCGCCCATGTATCGCGCTTTGTGCAAATCTCGAAAATTCACCCAACATATCCCAGGCCCCTTTTCAGCTTCGGTTTTAAAGCTTACGGCAGTATCATAAGTTTTGTCAGAGCAACCTTCCGAATAGATAAGCTCATTATTTCCCCGTAAAATTCTCCAGCTCAAAGCTTCAGTTCGACTCGAGAAATGTGACACCCCTATAACTACATGTATAACCCAAACTCTACATACTTATGCTGTTCACTGTCACTCGTCGGTCTTCACGTGGAATGTATCAAATCGCACTGCAATCCAGTGATGTTTTGAGAGCGCAAACTGTGTTCTGGAACGAGCACTTTTCCACGCTTAGGACTGGTGGCCTGGTCACAATGTTGGATTGCACAGGATCGCCACTTTCGTGAGATTTCCTGGACTAAATCTTAATATACTGAGTGTTCGAAACTAACTAAAAGTTAGCCATGATATTTTCCAATAGTAAAGCTACTGAGCATTTAATTGGAATTAATCTGACCATAAAATTCAAGTTTTGAACGAAGTGGCGTGATTCACTTAAGAAATCAATGTTAGTTTCCCGTCTTCTAACTGCTCAGGCTTATGTCTTAAAACATAAAGGCAATTTCGATTTAGTATCCATCATCTCAACAGATAGAGGACGGAAAACTAACATTTATTTCTATTCCGAAGCATCATTTACAAATGTTATTTTTGCTAAATCAAAGAATAAAGGTGGCCATTGTACTCATTTGAAATTAAATTATCTCCGACAAAAAAAATTGATAAGACCCGTCCAGATCACGTGATCTGGTGTTCCACTGGGGTTCGGTCTATTTTCTCAGATGAGGGGAGTATAAACCACAGCGAACCATATTCCGGTATTTTGGTGCAGAGACAATGTTTTACTTAAGGGTTCACAACCGACATAGAGGTATTTGTTGTGTATTAATTTACCGCTGGAACGTCTTTCATCCCGAGTCAAAACCCCGAGATTGCGCAGCAATCGAGGGGTTTTGACGAGGGATGAAAGACGTCCCAGCGGTAAATTTGTACACAACAAATACTGATACAAAGGTTTTGAATCCAATTCTAACCAGGAGATATATTTGAATGTAGAAATAATCAACAAATGCGCAAAACTGAATCTCTCTGAGCGTGGCTGGTACATTTTACTCCCGCCGCAAAAACAAGCAGTGTTGCCTGACTTGCGCGTGCAGCAACGGTTGAACCGTTTATCCGGACTTGCCATAAAAACATATCGCGCAAAACAACTGATTCTTTCAGTGCAGAGAAATAAAATATTTTATTGGTATTTTTATTGATTTTTTATACATATTTCTTGCCCAAGGATATGAGAACTAATGAGCTGAAGGTGGTGTTCCCCAGACTGTAGAAGTTGACCTACATGTCACGTGCTTGCCATGGGTACCGGGAAAGTGACATTTCCAACACGAGCAGGTTCGCGTTTGTCTGTATTTGTGGGCGAAGGGCTAAGAAGAACGAAGTTATATTATATATTTTTTCTCATACAGACTAGCGGGCAGTTTAGGGCTGGAAATGGAATGGTTCAGATATCGAGTGCCTTTGCACTCATTCAGTGTATCACGGGAAGAATGCCCCTGGGTTCTTGCGGGGAGAGGTAAACGCACTCTCCCTGAACCGTGATGAGCTGTTTCACGAGGCAGTATTTTGTATTCTTGCAAAATCCATTGCTATGTGAACGTTTACCCTATATACAACATGTATTTGCACACGACACGCATAACACAGAAGGTTAGAATGTCGTTTTAAAACTTACCGACTTTACGTCGACGCGTCTTATGTGATAAAGTATAAATGATAGAAGATTCATTTATTTATCACTCACCAAGTAGGGCTGTACGAGCTCGCGACACTTGCCTTCATATTGTGAGTGGGGGGTGAAACAATGGCCTGTTCGATTCTTGGATCAAAGGAAGAAAACGCTTATTTGCCTAATAGAATGTTTATTCAGCTTCTGGACATTTGTATTATATCTGCTATGCTTATAGCTCACAGTTCCTGGAGCACATCAAAAATCCACGGATGTGACATCCATTTTACCACTTCTAATTTCCAATGTCACAGAAATGGAACTTAATCCGCCGAATATCGAAACCTCATAATAATAAAAAAACAGGGGAGTGTATGTGACCTGTAAGACAACAATACAGACTTATTAGCTTCAAAATATTCACCCCTTATACATGACTTGGCATACAAATGTCAATTAGCAGTATCACCGGTTGAGATCAAGTACTACAAAATTGATTATTAGGACTCAAAATTCTATAATAACCTGTCAATGACTAGTATACCATGGCCTTAGCCATGCATAATACTTCTGACAAAACAACAATGTTAATTAAAACATCATGGAATCTTGTCCCTGCATTGCCCTTTATATACTACTCCCGATCCAATGCATATGACTTGGGGTATCCTATGAAATTCCATTAGTTGTGAATTGGACTGGACATATGTGAATGAAATCTGTTACATGTAACATTCGGTCTGACAAAAATGCGTATGCATGTTTTCAAACACATAATAGAGCCCGTCAAAACCACGTGGCGCAGCTTCCCGTCGTGAGCATACTAATCTAAATCAATTTGATGTCAAACAGCTAAACATTGCCTCGGCCTAAAAAGTGCAGCATTCAAGTACTTGAACATTACGGAAAATTACTGCAGCAATGATTGTAGGCATATTTACCGATTTTTCGTGCAGCCAGGCAAAGCTTTCCTGTTTCAGTGAATTACGCAATCGACACGAACGTAACTCTTTTCAGTCGAGAGCTTACATCAGGGGAGGTCACTCTCATTAGCTTAACGTAAGTAGTGACCCGTCAGAATAGTTTAGCTGACTTCGCCCTCAAACGGCACGTGTGTTTCCGGTCGATATAATAGCTCTGCTGATTGATTCTGATGGATTATGAAAATTTCTATTTTGCATTGATCGAAATAAGATATACGCTCCCCGAAATTTTCTGTCGACTTAACAAGCAAACTACAGTCCCATATATCAACATAACTTTAGCTAAAACAGGTGCAATGCTTCCTGTGAACAGCGGCGAGTGTGTATGATTGACAGCTGTCGTCATTGCAATGTTGTGATTTGAGAACGCGCTTCATTCATAAATTTGCTACGATTGCCACGCCCTAGGAAATACAGACTCAGCGAAACGACACGAATACTGTCTGATAACGTACGTACTCCATATTAGTGCACTGTGTGGTGGAGGGGCTAGGTTAAGTGGAATGTAGAAGCACCGTCATTTCTGCTTCTACATTCCAGTTAACATGGCCTCCCCACCGTACAGCGCGTTAATCTGGAGTAGGCCTACGTTGTCACCACAGGCCCGCAAAACAAGAGTTTTGGGCGGTGTGGGCGGTGGTATTAGGGAGAAGTGTCGAAATATGGGGTCTCTATATATAACCCCATGCTTTATATAAATCCACATCAAGGTGTGAAACGCACTTTGGGTCAATCGAGAAATAAACGGTTTACCGCCAAGCAAAATACATCAGCATATTCCACAAGTATCTCAATTCTGATTGGTCAGTCGCGACAGCCTATCAGTGTTTGATCTCTCTTGTCGGAGGCGTGTCGCGAATGACCAATCAGAATTGAGAACGAAGCCTGCCATAATCTCACTGTTCCTAGATGGATGGACAGTTACGTTCGATTTTGAATCGCCCGGCAAAGGTAAAAAAATTGCACAAAGTTACTAATTTGACGACGGGAATATATAAAGTGCTACTTGTAGAATATGCTGATGAATTTTGTTTGGCGGTAAACCGTTTATTTCTCGATTCACTCAAAGTGCGTTTCACACCTTGATGTGGATTTATATAAAGCATGGGGTTATATATAGACCCCATATTTTCGACACTTCTCCCTAATACCACCGCCCCCTCAAACTCTTGTTTTGCGGGCCTGTGGTTGTCACACAGTGAGAATCATACGAAATGCGTCCCACTTCAAAGTTTTTCGACTTACAAAATCGAGTCAAATAATCTTTTTAAAGTCAAAAGTCGCGAATAATTCTCATTTCTTGCCATTCACTATGGAGCAGACGGCGTGTTAACCTATCCACCATGTCCAAATTGTATTGGGAATAGGTCCATTTTGAAATATAACCACGTAAGAATGTATCATATGCTTTCAATGCTAAAGATCAGGCAGATGTTTTAGAATTTCTTTCAACCTGAAAGGTTATATTGTCGACATCCTTCGTAATTTCAGCTCTTTCATATTTGATGATATATGATAGTGGCAATATATCACTGTAGGATAATCACAGGACGCTCGTAGCGTTGTTTTGTATATTGAGTCTAATAGCGCATAAAAAGAACACAAGTCAGGTAGAGCACCAAACTGTCGTTTGTCTCTGGTCGGTGAATGGATACAAAGCTGGGTAGCCGAGTAGTCTAAGGCGATTAGCTGGTGATCACCAGCCTTAACCGCTGAACCAGTGTGGAGCTTAAGAATGTCCGATGGCTAAAAGTGTCGGGGTCCTATCTCTCAACCCACCTAAGACACTGTCTCTACATTAGGAACAAGTGTCCGTCCTTGATTCCAATAGAAAAGGATATGAACAGGGCCACTAATCACCAGAACATTCTTATCCATCACACCGGCACGAGTTCGAGCCACGCTGGTGCATGTGCAAAAGTTTGACAGTTACTTGCCGACGGGCGCTGATTCTCTCCGGGTACTCCGGCTTCATCCGCCATTCAAACCGGTTGTCACCATGTAGCACAGTGTTAATCCCCAACCGTAGAAATACGAAGACGAGGCAATGTGTAAAATAAGTTCGGGTTCATTCCAGTGACAGGGACACAGCAGTACACTGAGAGAAATAAGGTGGTCAAAATGACTACTTTTAGGTGGTCCAGCAATTGTACCCGAGGTGTTACTCCAAGTGGTCCAGCTGACCACCTCAGGGTGGTCAAGGAAATGACCACTTTAATGGTCAAAGTGACCACCCTAAAGGTCAAAAGTCGACCACCCTCTGGGTCGAACTTGACTACCCAGTGGGTCGAACTTGACTACCCAGTGGGTCAAACTTGACTACCCTGAGGGTCAAACTTGACTACCCAGTGGGTCAAACTTGACTACCCAGCGGGTCAAACAGGACTACCCTGAGGGTCAAACTTGACTACCCTGAGGGTCAAACAGGACTACCCTGTGGTTCAAACTGGACTACCCTGTGGGTCATGCTGGACTATTGTCTGGGTCAATCTAGACTACCCTCCGGGTCGACCTAAACACCCGCTGGGTGAAACTGAATTACCCTTTGGGTTAAAACACTTCTATACCCACAGGATCAAAATCTTCACACTCTGTGTCACATTATTGCTGAACTCGTATTCTAATTTTCACAGGACTTCATCAGCTTCCCTACATCTACAACTGGTGGTAATGAAGAAATGCCTAATGGTCGAACAATTTTTAATTACATCATCGCAAACTTGAAAGGTTGTCAAATTTCGCCAAATTTTAAGAAGCCACAATCCTTAATATATTTCGTCGTATGCAGTAAAGACAAACAAGTTTGATACCGCGGGTTGGGGCGCGTACAAGCAATTTTATCCATTGTCGATGCATGCAATCAAGGACATGTGAATACAAAGGAATATAGGGTGGGGGATGGCAATTCTTCTTAGTTCGTTGTGGGCTATTTTTATCTTGGGGAAGATTAGATAAATGGTAAGGGTAGTCGGGCTGGAAAATATTTGCCTTCCTCTTCTCCACGTTATCCTGCTTAGCAATGCTTATTATCTCTTTTATATCGTCTTACGGTGATACTTCGCCAGAAGACGATATAAAAGAGATAATAAGCACTGCTAAGCAGGGTAACCCCACATACCTTTTTCCTGAAATAGTCCTACCTTCATCAGCTACCGAGAAATCAAGACAATACGGCTTATCATAAAATATATCCTGTAACTGCACAAGTTTTTTATTCAAAATCAACTATTACCTTTTCTGGTAAACAGAAGTTTCAACAAGTAATTCCATGAAATCGGAATGCCGCTACAAACCAGAATATTTTCATCACTGTTTCACTCGGAACAATACTACATTGTATTAATCTTTGTTAAAAGATTTATAACTTTAATGTCTTTTTTAGCCTCATCTTTGTGATTAACAATCACTTTCTGGATGAATGTGAGGAAGCTACCGATAGATTTTGCTGGGAAGGCGAAATTTAGCACATAGAAGGCTGCAAAAAAGCATTTGACTGCTATCTCGACTCGGCAATCTTCACATTTTCTGCCATGATCACAAACTGTCCGTCCAGAATATCTCCGGCTGTGATGCGGATGGTTGGGTAGGGGACATCCTCGCCATCAAGGTTAATAAAACTTCTAGGTTTCTCCTTCACATTGAGGACAATCAGCATTATACTGGTACACCAAATGGCATCTGTAATTAGAAGGGTTGAACACAAAAATATTGGATAAATGATCAGTTTGCACTGAATACATGACATATGTTAAACAACTTAATTTATTGCAACATCATTCAACATGCAAACGGAAACCACACACCATAACCGAAAAGTGTGGTCATTTTGCAGTTGAATGCGAAAGTGGGTCAAACCTGTATCCAAAAGAAGTAATTGGCTTTGATGATAAATGTCACACCGAACCAAAGACAATAGACAGACAAATAATAACATCAACAACCTGGATTCTGATCAATTTGCATTCCATTATCATTGTGCACACAGACAAATCGTATGTCAATTTCGAAACATGGTTACTAGTCTGAAATCTCACATTGTGGTTACCATTAGCTACCAGTAATCAGTGGAAATACAGGATAAACCATCACAGGACAAATACAGCATATTCCCAGGGCTTTAAATGCTCTCCCGTCTTCTTTCCAACTAGTGGGAGGGGGAAGGGGGTTGTTGTTAACGTAGTAAAAATTATCACTTCACTCATATACATGTAGCGCTCTCGCCAATTTTACATGTGCAGGGAAGCTATAAACCTGGGAAGAACACCGAACATGGGCAAGTTACTGACAACTTCCCCACATGATATGAGCCAGGATATAACCCGAACCACTGGCCAAAACATAGCACAAATATAAGACAAAGAATAAGAGTGTATCGAGAATCTGTAAAAAGGAACAGAATACTCACACTTCCTTTCTTTGTCGGTTTTGCTCGCAGAAATTGACAAGCGTAGTGGTTTGATAGCATCTTCTTCTGATTTGAGTACTGGAAGGCGGACGACTTTCTCAGCATATTTTTCCATACCAGCATCAAATGCATTGTGGAGGTTATAACCAACAAGTCTGTATAAATACTCGTTGAGCAGCTGAAAATTCAGAATATTCAGATTTCACTATATCATTTCTGTTTTATTGACAAAAATGAATCGCACTAGAAGACCTCAAAAAATGAAATATGAACAATTTTTTAAATATAATGAACAAGTGCGGTAGCTACATGTATACCAGGCAAGATTCTGCAGACATGGTGTTATATACATTATGATTACCGACCATTCATGATCATGTGAGAAAAGGGGACATAACTTTGCAAAACGAAGAGCCCATATCAGCTTCAGATATAACAGAGTACAGTGAGAAACACAACAGTATAATTGCACAATTACTGATTAGTACTGATCTGTAACCATTCAATATTATAGCAGACAGTTACTTTTAAAATCAGCGCTGCTAAATGTGATACTATTATATCCCTTAAAAAAATGGCTAGGTATTATTATTAAATAAAAACATTATCATCGGACATGTCTGAAGTTTTGAAACACAATATCTTCCACTGAATGCTGAAATGCTCATTTGCAATGAGTGCATGTTCAGGTAGTCTTTGAAGGAGACCAGAGAGAAAGTTTATTTACCTGTAGCCCTTATGACAGGTAATTTTAGTTTAATAGCTCCCATGGTGGGTTGCAGAATAACCCCACTTTGAAATATCTTCAGCTTAATTTGATTTCAATGCCAGAACTAAATGTTGAAAAAAATCACATTTCTTTAATGCATTGTTGTCAGCATATTCAAATGAATTTACACACCTCGTTCGCCGAAAACAGCAAAGGATATATTTCCCGTAGATGTGAGATTGACACCTGATCCAATACAAGCTGATGACGCCGATCAGGTAAGGTCGCTGCCATAAGCTCATCGATGAGACCATTGTTGGAGTAGCGTTGATTTAAGTTTTACAACACTTTCCTCATCTTCCCCGTCCGGATATGGTGGCAGAAAATTTGGAATATTCCACTGGTTCTTAACTGCACTTGGGATCCCGGGAATGGAAGTCTTCTTATTTTTAGGCAGTCTCTTATCTCGAACTTCTGGGAGATCATGATCTCTTCGCTTCCTGTTGTTCCGGAATTTCTGCCTTAAATCTATTTTCCACTTCTCCTGTGTAATTTTTGAACGATGTTAAAAAAATAAATATCATAAACATAAACAATTACAGGCATCATTCATATGGAGGCATTAACTGTGGCGACAAATCACACAGACATTCCCTAATCAACAAGAAGTAGGAGATTACAAGGGTTGTATCTTTAAGGAGTCCCAGTATTGGAATAATGAGCCAATGCCAATGTTAAATTTATATTAAATTTCAAATTATGGCTATGTAATACACTCATAATGATCTTGTAGAATGGGGAAATGTATTTGGTTGAGCGAGTGTCATTTCAGCGAAGACATTAGTATTGCTTAATAGGTGTCACTGACTGTCTATTTTGGCTTGTGTATCTTTAAAACCTGCAAAACTGATCAAGAAAGCGGCATACTCAGTGGGTTATTTTTAATGTCACATCCAATATTCTTTACCATACTCAGACAGTTACTCAAAAAAAAACACTGCAATAGCAACGATCTCAATCAGCTGCCTCCTACGACAAGGTAAGGAAACCTGGGGAAACTATTCTGGAATGGAGAGGGAGAGAGACAAAAGGTTTGTAGGTTAGGCCATAAAAAAGTTTCGGAGAACATTGGATTCGGAAGGAGTCCAAAAACAAGAAAGCTTGGGGAATGAAGAATGACAAGAAAGGTGCCCAGGCACTCCACGGGGCAGAAAAATCGAATCAGTCAATAAGGCATCATCTAATGAGACTGTTTCAGTAACAAAAAGGGGATAAAACACAGCCAGGTGCACCAAGGGGAATAACTCTTCTCAAAGATTTTGTCTGATGGGACCAAGGTCAAAAAGCGACCACGGTAAAGAACAATTTACAAAAAAATAATAATATTCACAATAAATTAAAATACCAAATAAGGAGACAATAAATCAAGAAAGGGTACAGCTCTGTAACGTAGGCCTATAGTGTGACAAAGCATATACCAAACAATAAAAAAAAAAATAAACTGATTAGCGGATTTGGTCAGAACAATCGTTTTCCATCTGGAAACATAAGCTTACCATGTCAAATGGTTACTGTATGTCAGTTTGGATCGGTTTTCCTGATATTGTGGTAACAGACATGCATGACAATGGCAATACCCATCTGCCAAAACAGTGAGGGGACAAGGGAACAAACGGAGAGAAGAAAATGTATATTCTCACCTTCGCATCCTGTAATGGCACACCACATTGGAGGTATGGGAATTTCTCCAACAGAGAGGTAATTACCTCGTTGTACTTATCACTGCCAGGGTACCTTAAACATAATAAGCAAGGACAATTTATCCATAGCCAGAAATCAAGTTACATGTACATGTGTGCACAACAATTTCTCTGAAGGATATCAATATGAAAACTGAAGACAAATGAAAAGGCGATACTTTTTAGTGCTATCCAAACTTCACAACACAGCCGTCATTGATACATAAGATAAGCTACCGCCTGCTATAAAACTCTTTTTCCTGCCTTCAAAAGACAATAAACTAGTATACCCCAATGCCTGTATGACCATCACACTTGGAAGTTGGTGACCAATATCCAAATGTCGCCTTTAAAAGTGATGAAGTACTTGTATACCCTGTTTTATAAGACCATTTCAACATCGTGAACACGGGTCATGGGCTACCTATTTTTTTTAACATTCAAGGGCTAGAAATCATCTGATTGTTTGACCACTAGGCTCTCAATGTTAATAATCTAACAATTTGCATGAATTAACTGATTTTCTTCCTCTGTTGAAATTCATCATAATTATTGATTCATTTTTCCACATTCACAAGAAAACAGAATGCCACATTGACTACCGGTACTGAAAATTAGGAGGGCTGCCAGAAAACTCTAATGCTGGTAGGACTACATTAATTTGACACACTGAATACTCACATGGCGTATTTGATACATTCATCATATAAACCATCAAGTAGATGACCTCGATCAGTCCTCGATAGATTTTCTTGTCTGCACAGTTTTTCCCATAACGGGCGGCGGAAAAAAATCCTCCTTTATAACAAAGCGGACTGGCCACAGACGGCGCCTAAAACAAAAACGATATAAAATATAGCAGCGAGCTGCAATCCTCGGGTTGCAAGCACATATCGCGGGCAATGAACCAACAACAGTAGTTTTAGAACTGGAAGCCACCCTATTGGGCAAAACGTCATTTCCTTCCTTTCAGATCTAACCTACATAGTTACCACTGAAAAACAATCTATAAATTCGCAAATTTGGGTGATTTACATCTGAGAATAGCGGGGAAACTATTGAAGATAGGTGAAAATGGTTGACATACTTCCGAAAGAGCTGCTCCTGGACAACATAATGCAACAAACTGCAAAAAAGGTTGTAGCTCTCGTAGTTCAAGAGATATAGGCTCTACAAAATGTGCTCCGTTTCTGACAAAATTCAAGATAGCGGTCAAATCACGTGACCGAGGACCAACATTTCTGCATATTCGTGATCGCCATATCGCAGTGCATATATGTAGTCACTTTCTCCGTCCAAATCCGTTATTTGAAAATCCGACAATTTTGATTGGTCAATGGCGGCCATTTTGTTTTACTAAGCAAAATTTCAAATAGGATTTTGAGAGCTCCAGATCCATCGAACATGTGTGCCAAGTTTCGAGGCAATCGGTCCAGTGGTTCCAGAGAAGAAGATCTTGAAAGGTTTTAGGAAAAATCCAAGATGGCCGCCGAACCATCTGACCAATCGGCTTCTTCTTTTGATATGCATTAGATCTCACATTCCCCAATACCTATGTGAAGTTTTGACTTCATCGGTTGAACGGCGGACAGGGTACAGTTGACACAAAATCCGGCGGAATCATACATTACCAATAACAATAGGTTTGCAAACCTCTGGTTTGCAACCCTAATAATGCTCCGAATAAATGGATTTAGAGCTTCAAAAAACACTTTTTCTTGGTCAGCAGCACGTGGGAAACACGTTTCTGGCCTTTGTTTGTACCCTAGACGGCTCCTTCATCGAAATCAAAATGTTAGTACGTTGAAATAGGTACAGAAAACGGTCCCTGGAGTCCAGACAAAGACCTGAATGGAGAAAGTTGAGCTTGGAATTTAGTCGCCTGGAGATAGCGCTTCTCACAATGTGCTTTTGTAAAGTTTACTTTCAGCCATATGCTCAGACCTACTCAAATTTTACGCTCTATCATAGCTCCGGAACTATTAATGCGATCATACT
The DNA here is from genome assembly GCA_036873755.1 of Hanleya hanleyi. Classification (NCBI taxonomy): domain Eukaryota; kingdom Metazoa; phylum Mollusca; class Polyplacophora; order Lepidopleurida; family Hanleyidae; genus Hanleya; species Hanleya hanleyi. The sequence goes on along the minus strand of JAVTVY010016934.1, from coordinate 44,326 downwards.
GCAATTTCACTGTCATCATAGCAGTTATACAGGGAGTACCTATGCCAAAACTCAGAATAACCCGAGTCGTTGTTTGTGTAATATTGAACAGAATAACTTCTCAAATTATGCGATTTTCGGCATTATTTGAAAATTTGACAATTTTGATTCCTCTATAGCGGCAAAACTATTGAACCTACGTAAAAATGGTAGACATACATCTGAAAGAGCTGCTCCTGGACAATATAATACAACAAACTATAAGGCTGTACCTATCGTAGTTCCAGAGATATAGGCTCTACAAGATGTGCTCCGTTTCTGACAAAATTCAAGATGGCGGCCAAACCACGTGACCGAGGACCAAAATGTTTGCATATTCGTGATCGCCATATCGCATTGCATATATGTAGTCACTTTCTCCGTCCAAATCCGTTATTTGAAAATCCGACAATATTGATTGGTCAATGGCGGCCATTTTGTTTTACGGAGCAAAATTTTAAATAGAATTTTGAGAGCCCCAGATCCATCGAACATGTGTGCCAAGTTTCGAGGCAATCGGTCAAGTGGTTCCAGAGAAGAAGATCTTGAAAGGTTTTAGGAAAAATCCAAGATGGCCGCCGAACCATCTGACCAATCGGCTTCTTCTTTTGATATACATTAGATCTCACATTCCCCAATACCTATGTGACGTTTCGACTTCATCGGTTGAACGGCGGCCAGGCTACAGTTGACACAAAATCCGGCGGGAATCATACATTACCAATAACAATAGGTTTGCACGCCTGTGGCTTGCAACCCTAATTACAGGAATGGGTTTACCCAAATATTTCAAATTCCATGCATGTAGTAGGGCCTATATAGAGACAATATTTTTCCGGTTGAAGATCTGTGACAACTTGGGCAGACTGCATGAATTGTATTTGCATGCTTATTTCAACCCTGAGAATTGGGCCATCCATAATAATACTTGTGTTTCCAGTAACCAATTTTAAAGTAATTGGGTGGGACAATATTTCAGTTCATGGTACTTTTATACTAATTGCTTCCACAAAATTTGAGGAAAATCCCACCAGGCGTGACCTATAACATTATGCTTGGACCCCCAAGTCATCTAGTTGACCTGTAACATTACGCTTGGACCCCCAAGTCATCTTCCTCACCCTACTTCCGCATATAGTGACCTTGAACTTTGACCTATGAAACCCAAAAGTTAATCAGTTCATGGTACTTTTATACTGATTGCTTCCACAAAATTTGAGGGATATCCCACCAGGCGATCTGGAATTATCGCGTTCACAAATATCCGGAGGGACGAATGCACGGACGAACGGACGGACAGACAACCCGAAAACATAATGCCTCCGGCTCCGGCGGCAGAGGCATAAAAATAAATGCCAACCTAAAACTTTTTTTTCTCTCGAATGCAATGGGTAGGTAGGGTTAATGGAAACACGAATAATATTATGGATGGCCTTCAGGGGAAAATCCAGCGTTAGTTTGGGGACACCCCTTTAGCAGTCAGGGAGAACTACCTCTAAAATGGAGGTAAAAGGGGTTGTTTGTTTCAGTATAAAATCAAAAGTATATTACATGTAAAAGCAATAATAGCGCACAGGCGACTGTGGTCATAGGATTCTTAGCTGCATCTGATGGTGTGACTGTGGAAACAAGAGTTCAATTGAACCCAAAATACGCCAGTAAAATAATACAGTCGATAAACGACATTTTTATCTCGTGAATGTTGAACTATAGACAAAGGTTGAGTTATACAAATGAACATACCTGGACTGTAGGTGTATTGTATTGTTGCAATTGTCATAATACTGCACATGTATAAGCCACCATTGCTGTATCTAGTAGTGTAGGCAGGTTTGGAAATCAGGTCGGAGGAGGGGGGCGGGGGGTGGTATGTAAGGGCCTGGAGCGGTATTTGTAGTAGCAGGACCCAGTGGTGTTCACAAGGACAGTAGGTGCGAAATAAAATGTAACCTTCGAAAAAGATCATGCACATGTACACATGGTGTTGAGTGTTTGTACCAAATTTCAAAAGAATTCACAGAAAAGTCAGGAAAGAGTTGCATTCACAAGGACAATGGGGGTGAAATAAAATGATTTCAGATAAAATCGACGGGAATAACTCAAAGAAAATGTTGAATGGGTCAAAATAAACAGTAGGTGCCAAATACAAGAATTTCAGACTAAAATCAAGGGGAGTAACTGAAGAAAAACGTCGAATTGGCTCAAAAACAGTTCGTGCATATGAATCTACACATGATACCGATCATTGTACCAAATTACAAAAGTATCCATCAAAAAGTCTGAGACGAGTTGCGTTCAGTAGGTGGCAAACAAAATATTTCAGACCAAAATCAAGGGGATTAACTCAAAAACCTGTTGAAACAACCCGAAAAAAGTTTGTGCACATGTGCACTTGGTACCAATCATATGTACCTAATTTCAAAAGAATGCAAGGAAACCCCTGGGAGGAGTTTCGTTCATGAGAACCGTACATGTAGGTGCCAAATAAAAGGATTCCAGACTAAATCAAGGGGGATAACTCAAGAAAAAGTCAAATTGGTTAGAAAAAAGTTTATGCGCATCTACACATGATACTGATCATATGTACCAAATTTAAGGAGAATCCTTTGAAAACTCGGAGTTGAGTAAGAGTTGCAGTCACGAAGACACTAGGTGCCAAATAAAAGGATTTCAGACCAAAATCATGGAAAGTAACTAAAAAAAAACGTCGAATTAGGCCAAAACAGGTTCGTCCACATCTACACATGGTACCGATCATGTGTACCAAATTCCAGAAGAATCCATTCAAAACTCTGGGATGAGTTGCATTGACGAAGACAGTAGGTGCCAAATACAAGGATTTCAGATCGAAATCAAGGGGAGTAACTGAAGAAAACGTCGAATCGGGCCAAAAAATGTTCGTGCACATCAACACGGTACCCATCGTATGTACCAAATTCCAAAAGAATCCAATGAAAAGTCTGAGACTTTTTGCGATCACGAGGACAGTAGGTGGCCAATACAGAAACTTCATACCAAAATCAAGGGGAGTAACTCAAGAAAACGTCGTGCACATCTACACATGGTACTGATCATATGTACCAAATTTCAAAAGAATCCATCGAAAACTCTAGGAGTTGCGATCACGAGAAAAGTTTACGGACTGACGGACGGACGGACAACGCCATACCATAATACGTCCCGTCAAAATTGACGGGCGTATAAAAACTAATTACTATCTACGTAATTTACATAATAATAGAGAAATAGATCTTTTTCCCTAATATTATGCAAATTACATAGATAGCAATTAATTTTTTCCACACCATCGGACGCAGCTTCTTATGACCACAGTCGCTTATGCACTATTATTGCTTTTACAGTATACAGTGTAGCCTCACTATAAGGTGACTCACTATAGTGCTGATTCTGTTATAAGGCAGGTGATACAGTGTCCCCCAAATTAACAAATCTACCTGATTTCAACCCTGTTATAACACAGAAAATCTTTTAGGCAGCCAAAGTTTTGTTCCCCAAGAACAGCGCTATAGAGAGGTTACACTGTACTTTTAATTTTATACCGAAGAAACAACCTTTTTAACCTCCATTTTAGAGAGGTAGTTCTCCCTGACTGTTTGGGCACATTTATTTGTAAAAATCACCACTTTGGCATGAAGGTTTGGATATTAGTACATGTATGTAAAAATCACTAATTTTACCTTAAAGGTTTGGGCCAAACCTTTAACAGGTATCAAAATGGCCCTGATATGCCTATGGCCTTACCTAGATTGGGGAGTCTCCACAACACTGGGACATACTTCTCCTTCTGGGTCTGTGCCTGACGTTGCAGATTCACTATCACTGAAAAGAGTATGACCAATGTACATGTACATTAAATGACAGGTCATTGATAGTTAACATGCCAATTCTTTTTCGTTATTAAACCGTCATGTATCAGAAGTTTCACAACAATGAGTCAGAGGGTATTTGAGATTCCTTCTGTAAGAATGGAACTCCCTAAAATTCTGAAAATTAACATAATGGAGGTTCTATAAATTCACAAACAAAAATGAAAAATAAAATGGGCATTGAGACTCCTGTTTAAATTCTGAGTAGAATCCCATTTCATAGTCATTATACTAGAAGAATGAGTTTACGAAACCAAGAATCAATTGTCCAGAACTCTACTACTAGATTGACAAGTTAATTAGTGGTTATCAGATCATTAGTAGTTTCCTAAATAATGGAAATATACAGGCAAGGTAACACATACCGTAAATTAAGTCAACGTCTTACAAGAAGCAGAAAAATCAATGAAAATAAGTGCATACACAGGCAAACTTTCACTGTGCAGTTCAAACTGATTTCTGATGAGAAAGCCCTCTGAGAAGTTCTGAGCAGTTGCTGACCGTACAGTACCATTCAGTTACCAAAAGCATCAACCGCTCAGAATTTATCAGGGACCTTTCTTATCGGAAATGTTCAGTTTAAACTGCACAGTAACTGAACTGATCAGTACCACAGGGGCTCGTTACCGTTGTTAATTGGTTAAAATAGGTTGATTATAGGGGGGGGAGTCGAGGTCGGTAATAAAAGGCCTCTTTTATTACCGACCTCGACCCCCCCTATAATCAACCTATTTTAACCAATTAACAACGGTAACGAGCCCCTGTGATCAGTACTGCACAGTGAGAGTTTGCCTGTGTATAAATACCTTTTAGATAGATCGCCGACACTGACTGGTGCTGGGATCACAGATAATGGGGATGTGGTAGACATCCCATCTCCAACTACCACCACACTTGTCTCGACTACTGCTTGTAGTTTCCCCACGTCGGGTAGACTGCCCAGGTCCACAACATCAACCCAGTCATCCCACATACCATCAAATATTTGTAGAGTTATCACTGACGAGTTGTCAATTCCAAACTGTTTTCGAACATCTTCGACAACAAGGGATTTACTGTTGGTTGTCACAATTTTTTTCTTGGCATTGCATACAATATGGTACGAAAACATGTTTCTGTGTGCCTGTAATTGTGTCATAACATTTCCATCACACCAACCCACCCCAGACATGCTAATTTTCAAATCTATCAAATAACAACTTGATGATTAGGAAAAACATTTTATCAGAAATACTTTGGAATATATATTCTCCCTCCAAATTGCTACTGTCCATATTTTGACTTGTGCTCGAATTTTTTATAGATTTTGTAACAAAAGGGGAATAACTCCAATTAATCTTTAAATTACCTATTCACTAATACTAAGGGGGTATGAAAGTTCAGCCTAAGAAATTTTAGCAGTTTAAGTTAATGATCCAATTTAGCTGTGATATTAAAATGGATAGATAAAACAAAGTGTTGACATAATGACAACAATTTGGTCTATTCAGAGAGCATATCTCTGCACCAACAGTTTCGTCTGCAAGGATGATAAATCTAAGTGCCTTTCTTATACACCATGTTGTACACTAACGCAGGGGTCCCAGCCAACTTTGGTCAAAAACAGATAGGAATACGAAGCTGCGCATCTGAAAACCCCTCGGCTCTGGGCGCCAGCCATTCATAATGTATTCAATTTGATAGCAAGACTTCAGGAACACCAAGCAGTCAAGTGACAAATATACAGATTATGAAAAAATTTGCCATTAGAAATGGCCTCTAAGGTTTATGTCCAATCAGAGAAGTCGGTATTCATTACATAAGTCTGTTGATGCATCGATGATGTATACCAAATTTTGTCATAGAGCATTTGAAAATTATCAGAGATAGAGACCATTAATGATTTCGCATAAATTAAAGATGGCCGCCCATCCTTCCCACCACTCAGAGAAACTGATGTGGTTATTCATTGCAAGTGTCTTGATACATGGATGCTGTATACCAAGTTTCATATAGAACACTGAAATGGTATCAAAGACATACATCATCAAAGATTTTGCATATATTAAAGATGGCCACCAAGGTTTCCGCCCAGTCAGAAACACCAGAACTGCCATTTATCGTAAGTCTATTGATGCATCGATGATATATGCCCAATTTTACATCGAGCACTCGAACGGTATCAGAGATAGAGATCATTAATGATTTCGCATAAATTAAAGATGGCCGCCCATCCTTCCTGCCACTCAGAGGAACTGATGTGGTTATACATTGCAGGTCTCTTGATACATCGATGCTGTATACCAAGTTTCGTATAGAACACTTGAATGGTATCAAAGATATATATCATTAAAGATTTTGCATAAATTAAAGATGGCCGCCAAGGTTTCCACCGAATCAGGGAACTGGTTTGGTCATTCCTTTGAAGTTTCTTGATGCATCGATGATCTATACCAAGTTCACACACGGAACAGTGAAATGGTACCTAAGATACACAAGATTAATGATTTCGCATAAATTAAAGATGGCCGCCAAAGTTTCCAACCAATCAGGTCCAGATTCAATAGGGTTCTGCGTCACGTGCATACGGATGTGCACTGCAAGTTTGGTGTGCCTAGGGTAAGTCGTTCTGAAGATATCTTGGTAACGAGAAAGGTGTGACGGACGGACGGACAGACGGACAGACGTACATGACGACGACAATACCCTTCGGCCAAATTTTGGCCGAGGGGTAAAAATAGGAATTTTTACACAAAAATAGGAGTTTTATAGGGATTTTTTACCAAGACAAAATTAAGAAATATACAGGATGAAAGTTTCAATTTGGATTTTTTTCCAAAAATTATAGGAGCCGCTAAAGTGTTGTCGAGCGTAGCGAGGCCGAAAAAAATTGGTGGTGATTCTATCCTGTTGCAAAATATTGTGGATGAATCATGCGTGTGAATGCTTACCATTTTAGTTTTGCAGGATATCAATGAAAAAATCACAGAAAAAATAGAAATTATTTTGAAAAAATAGGAGATTAATATGATCCTATTAAAAAAATAGGAAAAATAGGAGGGTCTGGGAGTCCTGCTAAATGAACTATTCCACGCACACACCGACATATATTAATTAGTAAACATACTTGGACAGAGTTTTCTGTGTTAATGATGTTCGCTGGTAATTTAAGACCTTTTCCGCCATTTTTGTGCAGTTTTTCACAGTACACTCTCGGAAAAAAGGGTTCTTATAGTGTTCTTTAGACGGAGGGATTGGTTCTTTAAAAGAACCCACAGAGTAAATCAAAATAGGACAAAAGAGATGTCATGGACGAAAATGATGTTCCCTGGCAATTTATATGCGGAACTGTCGCCTGTTAAAATATCATCTGGACAAAGCTAATATGAGACCTATATTGAAACTATCACTGTCTTGTAGCCAATTTCTTGCCAGAAACCTTTGTTCTAAATGAAAATATACATCATACAGGACAAAATCTCCATTCTGTGCTGGTAAAAAGTCCAGTAACAATCATGTTATTTGTCGATCACCTTTTTATCGGAAGAAAAACATGCCAGCCAGTATGCAAACTTTCTCAAAATTCTGAACATGTTGCCAGTCATTTACTTATATACACGTACAACCAGTGGTCAAAAATACAAAATTAAATTCATACTACTATGTCATAACGCATGACAACATACATTAAGTTGTCTATCTCATAAAGCCCCACAGGGTGATGATCTAGGAGGTCACATGGTTTTGTCAAAAACAATTTGCTGGTTTGCTCCACAACAAAGGCATGGAAATGTCGCCTGTAACTCAAAACATCAATGCCCTTGCACAGCAGATAAACGGTACCACCGATAACATAGATACACTGAACGCAACCAAATTTGAACTCATCATCCTCGAAGGACATTACAACACAGGAGCCCTTGCGATATTTCATTCCATCATACACCGTACTGTTAGCCTGATATACACTCTCCATTCCTGCGAGGTGAGGCCGTAAAAGTCTAACAACATCATCACTCAGAAGCCTAACTGGCTCAACACGGCCAACTGAAGTCACATTGCCATTGTCAAACAAGTCTTCCTTGCTCAGTTCTAGAGCTTGCAAACTTTGGTGTCTGTTAGCAAGACTCTTGCAGACATTAATCCTGTTTTTAGTCCTGTGAATTACTTCTTTAAAATAATGGTGTTTCCCAATGTATCAAAGGACCAAACCGTTCGGTCAAAGTAGCATAATGTAATGTGTAATGCCCCTTGGGCTTCAACCTAACATCAGGGAATTGTACATGGTACAGTTCATGAAAATCTGCAATTTTCTCTTTCATGCGGAGTATACCGCCAGTGGAGACTCTGGGTGCAAACACCATCTCAACAACATCACATAGTTCAAGGACAATCTCCCAATCCTGATCACCCTCTGGAATCTGATTACCAAATATCAATGGAAAGAGACGGAGAAATGTCCATGTCTCTGCTGCAGTACCTTTCACTCTGAAAGTTCCTATTTCTGTAGATAAGGGTTGAGGCAAGTTGGCCGTATCACATGCAGCATATGGGAAATGCAACATCGCCTGATTGATTTGATTTAGTGTAATTAGATGGCGAGAACGTAATGACAAAAGAACGTTTTCAAGGACTTCAGGAACAAGGCCCTCCAAGAGATCATGTGCAATATCAGGAGCTAAATTGTCAATAACATGGAAGTAATTTAGCTGGTTAAGGACAGAGTATCCTTTAATCCCATAAATGGGGGCCAGTACAGGATATTTTTCTACTCTTGTTGCCTGGTAATCATACCCAGCTTTTGTTCTGAGCGTGAAACTCTCTTCCCTTCTGTGTGACTGCAAAGAAAATTTGGTTGCATTACAGAATCTGCACAGACGATATGCAGTGGAGAAGTTCTCATAAAAACAGCCAACACCATGTGCACATAGGTTGTCTGCAATAAATGCAACGACAGTCCCATAATAATGGTGACCTCTCCCGTCAATCACAACATCGATGCCCTCAGTTTCAAGCACTTGAATATCCTTTATGAGCAAGTCCAAAACTTCTCCCAGGCCATATTTCTTAACATAGGAGCTGTGACACAAGCCAACTAAATAGATTGAACTCAATTTTGATCTGTGTTTAGGTTCTATATTTCCCAAAGAAAAGTAGAATCCCCCTATTTTGTACTTCTTTGTCTTATTACCTAATGGGTTTGCTACTTCAAAATCATCGTAGTAGAGAAGAATTTGAAGCGCATTGGGGTGTTCCTGGAACAATATATTCTTCTTGAATACGGTACCATCACAAATGTCTCCCAAAACATGATTTTCAGACCTATTGCTGTTTTCAACTTGCGCACAAATATCTTCATGTGATAATAATGCCTTCAGTGTGTCATGTAATGGGACATACTGCATGGTTTCAGCCCTGCCCTTTTCATTATAGCCCAATATAACATCCACAGGAGATACATATGGGAGTTCTTTCCGTACATAAGAGTCTAATTTTGCAGTGGTGCTCATTTTGGTGCATGCTTTTGAGATAGCTGTGGGAGAATCTAGAATTTGAGCAAGACCATCAATGTTCTCTGTATGGATATTGGCGGTTACCAGAGTATGCCACACGCTAGCTGAAACATCAGACTGAGCTGTGTCTACAAGTTCTCTGAATTTGTCAACGACAAATTCACACGCTGAAGAGGATACTTTGTGTACTTCTCTCAATGTTAATAGCGTTTTTGCTACCATCTTAGTGAAATTTGCCTGACTGAGTGTGTTATGTATATGATCATGCTCCTCTGTCATGTCTGTATTATGATCATGTGCATTTTCATATGTAACATCATTGTTGTCAATTTGGGCAGCTTCTAGTTTGCCTATCGTTCAAGTGTTGAGCAGCAAAAAACATATGCTTTTGTCTTATGTGATCAGTTAAACGTCTGATTGATTTGAATGTTCTTTGGCAATTGTCAATGCCACATGTTGTCCTAAATCCAGGATCCAAGGCATGACCATACTTATAATGTAACAACACCCTCTGGAAATGCCGACTTTCAAAGTCACAATGAGAACAAGAAAAGTTTTGATTGTCCATGTTCCACCAGCACCTACAAACAACTCCACCCAACTTTCTTTGACAATGACTGAAGGCGCTCAGCAGTAGGCCCCAGATGACGATTATCAATACCTTCATCTATTAGTATAGCCTGAACCACATGTAGAAAATATGCCAGTCAGCACGTATGACTACCAAATTAAAGTTATCCTATGAACGCGAGACAGCTGGTTATATATGGTCATTGTGTTTCACTGAATAGCTGGAAAACTGAACCTAAAAATTCCCTGGTCTAAATCGTATATTAGAGTTTACATGAAGTAGACCGATTTCAAAATCAAAGCCAGGGGACTGGAATGACTAAATAATTTATATTTCACTACCTCTCACTATCGCCAAGAAAACCTTGCAAAATTCAACATCGCTTAACAGAAAATTGCTTAGATTTGGAGCTACGGTATACTTCAATATCTCTCGTAAATAAAATCAAGGTATATGGTACATGTACTAGTCTGGCCGTGGGCCTTACCGTGATTGCGCTCCTAAAATAAATCAATATATGATTTAGATGTACTTCTACTGGCTGTACCTATTGACTTGTCTAGACTTGGAAAATTTCGGCTCTGAATAAAAGATATATACGCAGCTTTCAGGCACGGCCAAAAAAACCAGGTTTGTGAGGCCCCCTTTTTCGCCTACTGTCTGTCTCACATTAGGCTGCGGCGAGGTTTTCGTGGATTTATCAGTTAATATAACACATTAGCTGTCGAAACTCACCATATATTCCAAACTCTATCTGTGCAATTATTTGTCACCAAAACTATTTTCCTGACATGAGAAATTGTTCAAGAAATCTCCAAGGTTTGTCACGTCCGAGCAACCGCATGTTGCAGACTCAATCATGCCGATGACCGGGCAAGTCCATTTTCCGGAGAGTGGTAGTGTGCTAGGGGAGCTAATTCTTCCTTCTGCTTTCATTGAATAAATACGCCGGATGAGTTACTTCCCCTAGGGCTCTGCCTCTCCTGTGGGTGAAAATGGACTTGCCCGGTTGGTTTCACAGCAATATACGTCGGCTGCTCGGATGAGACAAGCTTTGGTGATTTTTTTTAACAATTTCTAATGTCAGGAAAATATTTTTGATGAAAAATAATTGCACAGATAGAGTTTGAAATATATGGTGAGGTTTGACAGCTAATGTGTTATATTAACTGATAAATCCACGAAAACCTCGCCGCAGCCTAATGTGAGACAGACAGTAGGAAAAAACATTACAAATAAATTATCACGTATTTGAGACGATTCACTGTAAAGCTAAATTTCAGAGACTAAATGAGTAACAGATAGATGAATAATTATCTACGGCTACGAACAAAACAATAAATTTCGGTCTGCAGTCAGCACATTGACTTGCGTTGTTGTTGTTGTTGAATAGCCTATGGAAAATTTGAAACTGAGGATGTTGTAAACGGCTGTAAATAAAATAAACGCTACCTATGACAACTACTACATGAGTTATTGAAAACCCTTTTAACTTTAGAACAAGATTTACAATCGTCTATAACATGATCATTCCCCTTTAAGAGTATTTCATGATTTACCACCCGACCCGCTCTCTGTTGTGTGGAAGTGCAATATGGCGGCGCATCTGCACTGGAATGGATGGAGCAGACGAAAAAAACCCGCGTAAGAGCATGCGCATTATCACTCAAAATACGTCAGCTTTCACGCGGTGTGACGTTTTCATGTCATGACTCACAGGGTGGTCAAGTTGACTACCCAAGGTGGTCAAGCTGACGCCCTAAAGTGGTCAGTCTTTGAGATCTTGCACAAACGAAAGTTTTACCACCCTAGGTGGTCATGTTTACCACCAAAGTAGTAAATTATGACTACAGTGGTGGTCAGGGGGACACCTCTCGGTGGTCCTGGCGCTGGACCACCTGAAAGTGGTCATTTTGACCACCCTATTTCTCTCAGTGTAGTAGGGATATGAGGAACCCAATATCCAAGTTTTTCAGCCCTATAAAATATATGTAAACATTCCAGTAATGCACAGCACCATTTCAGGCGATATTCCAATATTATTATCAATATCACTAGCACCAGTATTCATATGCCTGCAATATTATTATCAATATCACTAGCACCAGTATTCATATGCCTGCAATATTATTATCAATATCACTAGCACCAGTATTCATATGCCTGCAATATTATTATCAATATCACTAGCACCAGTATTCATATGCCTGCAATATTATTATCAATATCACTAGCATATGCCTGCAATATTATTATCAATATCACTAGCACCAGTATTCATATGCCTGCAATATTATTATCAATATCATTAATATTAATATTCATGTCCATATGGACGAAATATTTTTGAGTGTGACATTAAACCAAACTTCCCCCACCCCTCCTCTTCTGTTAATCAAACATAAACAGACAGTTACCTCCCTTAACTGGGTCTGTCATTTTCTGTCAGATGTATGAGAAACGAACGTTTGTGGTTTGGGAATGACTTTCTGTTTCATACTAGCAAAGAAAAAAATTCCCGCCCAATAATCGAGAGACCTATTTCAGTTAGCACCAATTCGAAATAAATATAATAAAAACACAAGATGGTTGTTGTTGTTGTCACAAAAGAGTGCACCTAAAGGGAGACAATCTGATAAAGCACGTCGTGTTGTTCCCTACAATACAGAAGCGGCCAACGGTTTTCAGTGATGTCAGCAAGACATCGTGCTGTTCTAAAACCCATATAAAATCCCGATCACTGACAATCATTCTTTAGCCAAATGAATACCCAGTCGGTTCCAAAGTATTTTCTCAGAGACTCTTTGATTGTGACTGTTACTAGTTACAATTATCTCATTTGTGTCCAATAGTATTGAATTGATGTCTTCTGGATGAAGTATTAGGCACATTGATTATACCGTTAAGACAGCGGAGGGTGGATCAAAATTAGATGAATTGGCTTCTCTTTACATGGCTACAAATCAAGCTGATGCTCGATAGTTCTCAAATTAAGGTCAGTGAGGCTGCTTCAACACGGTGGATAAGTTCGGATTAGCCGGGGAAATATATTACTGGGTCATACTGCAGAAACTGTCAACCCAATAACCTAGAATCTTCCCGACTGGGTGTAGAAATAGACTATTCCTGGTGCCGATTAAATCTGGAACAGGTCAAAGAATAGTACACGAAATTGTGGTCCATCTTAGATGGTTCCCGCAATTTGATTGTAACTTTCAGACACAATGATTTAGCTACTCTCATTGTCTCAGTGCGGTTGACCTGAATGTCATAATGATGAGTGTCCTGGATTCTGTTTAACTCAGTTTTAACTTGTATTAAGAACAAGAAAACACAAGATGTGGTCAAATCCAATTAAACCCAAAATTAAACATGGTGGTGGAAAACGATGCCGTCGCACTGACAAGAAGTCATATGACCCCATAGACAAATATACCCACTGCATATTTCTGAATATATAACGAGAACCAACAGTGATCCCTGTGATGATTCGTATCATAGCCAAGCTTTTATTGCAAGTGTTCATGTGGATGACATGACCACACAACCCCTAGCACCTGCTTGAGCACCGATGAATGCACACAGATGAAGTCATTTAACCCTATCTGGACTGGGCGATTTGGGGTGTATCGCAGCCTGTGGGGGGAGGGGCGGAAAGTGCCCCCCCCCCGATATATCTTCTCTACCACTAAGGCTAGAGCATTGAAACTTACCACACAGTATCTTTGGTTCAAGTTCTACCGGTAAATGTAAAAAAATCCAAGATGGCCGCCATGATGACGTCACAGTAACGTCATCTTCTCGGAAGCCATTTTTCGGCCTTTTGGGGGTCGATTTTTCGAAATTTTCATTTTTCCGATTTTTCTCTCGAAAGTAAATCAAATAAAATATAGAATAATTAGTTTTGCATCAATAAAATACTTTCAAGGCCTTTTAGGCAAGCAAAATGTGAAGTAATGGAGCGAAAAGATTGAAAAACACAACTTTCGCGGATACCACATGGCCGCCATTTTGAATTTACCCATGATCCTGTGCCCGGGGGTATATAAAAATAGGCTCAAAATAACCCCAATAAGATAAGCTTAAAAGTCACCTAGTTTCAGCCTCCTCGGTTCTGTCGTTTCGGAGCAGCAGAGAAAAGTTCACTAGGGGTGGCACTTTCGGCCCCCCCCCCCGGCCAGGTAGGGTTAACGGGTTATCCTGACGCATGTCGTTATGAAACCGGATGAACAACCGGATAATTTCTCTTTGCTCGGCCATTACATGTTATTTCAATGGTACGTCCATTCGTATATTTCATTTTATTGAATTTGGATCCAACGATTTGATCCTGTAAATAACCAGTTCGATGACTGGCGATCGCACCTACAAAGTAACGGCTGCCTATATTGCGTGTACATCTTCAGTGACAGGACATAACGTATGTGATTGTGACATTCCCATTCCATACTAACGTTCCTGGGTGGTCTCTGTTTTGCATATCAAGATCCCGCATCATTCCTACAGCAGAACTTATTTGAGCTCTTTTGGAACCCTACATTTCGACCAGCCTATGCCGTCATTGAATACACGAATTTCATTCTCTTTTGGGTGTTCATTCATTATGATACCGGCGACCAATGAGCTAGTTGAGCCAGTGTTTCGTCAAAATTGGATGGATGTTTTCAAAGCCAATAGGAGAAAACAACCATCACACTCATACTTTTCCCTGATCTGCTACAGAATAACTTGGCACATGGAATGATTTATTTCTACACTGAGCGGAATGTTTTCCCGGTAAATGAGACACAGTAATATGTTTCTCTGACCAACTGCTCCCTTAGCCGTCGTGTTGAATCAACCTGATCGACCATAACTGGATGGTAATTCAGGCTTGTTACTTGTTCTGCCATGCAAATATAACCTGATTGATCAGCTTGTGGAGAGCCTCTTTTCGTCTGAATTATGCAATTTATTGTGTTGATGTATCAGTTCCAAAACACCAATTTCAAAACAAATCAATGAAAATGGGTTCAAGACGCTTGGCTGAATATATCTCAATAAAAGAGTTTTTTCTACGAAAACTAAGAAATCTTAATTTATTTTCAACAGGCGTAATTACTCACCTAATTGCAAAAACGCGAAGCGCACAGAAATGGCGGCATAGATTCATGACTACAGCCATCATTGTCGAGTGTTCCACACCCCTGATAAGATATGGGAAGCAAATGTTACATTTTAATGCTTTGTTCAGATTCTTTGAACATCTAAATATGTGATTGTGAGATTCTCGGCGTGATTGAGATGCATCGTTCTCTAGATGACGACATTACGACGAATATTATGGATTGAATACTGATCAGCGATACGGATTTGATATTTTTGGAACATCATGACGTCTTGCCGGCATTATTGAAAATTGTTGGCCGCTTGTCTTTTGCAGGAAACTAGCCTATGCTTATGTATACTATGATTGTCTTTTTGAATTTGGTGCTAATACTGTTATATGGGTTATGGACGCGGATATTCTTTAACGGACGACGGGTGAATATGAATGACGGACCAGACGCTTGTAATTATTTACTTATTGCGAGCCATTACGAGCACACCAAACTAATGGATCTTGGTGGCAGCGATCTCACCATTGAAGTAGTTTTTCAACTAATCGACGTCGTCAAACCCGGACTAATTCTATTCACTATTGGGCGCTCATTATTCTATAACTGATCAATTACCTGAACGGATTATACATGTATAGTTGAGGCCGTGGTTTTTCAAAATTAAATGAATCAAATTCCCATTTATCCTCCGCTATTACAAAATGTACACGGGTCATTAACCTTATTCGTATTCGCCAACTCATGTGCTTTATTGTTAATGATTTGATCATTTAATGCCCGACTTGAATTGAAATTAATGTTGAAGTTAATCCTTAGACAGTACATCTGCCCGGATAGCAGTGACAGGTCCATCGACGCATGGTTCCCATCGATTCGAAATGTGGTAATAAATAACTGGGCCATTTTTTCGATTTGAAGGTGGGAACATTATCATAAATCTAAGCTCGGTGGTCCTTTCTTGGAATAGCCTGATATGTTTACCATATTTAAACCAGTTATCAATATTTTTTAATTCGCTCCACGCTGAAGAAATAGAAAAGAGAACAGAAGAACACATCGCTGGAAGCTATGCGGCAATGTGCGTGCCGCTACTCCCAGGAAATAGCTGATGTCTAACAATAAACTGCAATATCAATCTTCTAGTCAGAGATAATGTAATTCAATGATTGACGATGTAACTCTCCATATAACACCTGCCTATAGTGAATGTATATCGTCAGTGACAGTGCAAATCTAAAAAAATGTGAAGTTGACATTATCGTTATATTCCCGAGTTCTGCTTTCCTTCTGCTCTTCACGCCATCCCTAACGGAGAATTACGCTCTTCATGGAAAGGAAAAAGTTTAACTGGCGGATGGGATCAGTGACTACACTAATTCCATTCACGTTTGGACGTTCTGTGTTTTACGAACGATCAATTAACTAAGTTGACTATATACATGTAGTAGCGACAGTGATTGAATAAATCGGACTTTCTGACTAAATCCGACTTTTCCCCCACCTCGATTTTTCCCCCACCTCTTACAATTATTATGAATGGCTGCAAAGTAAACTCATGGATTAGATTCTTTCCAAATTGGAGAAAGCAACGAAAACACAAGTTTACCTATTTTTGTCTGACCCATTTCACAGCAAATTAGCACATGGAATGGTTTATTTTTACACTCGTCTTATGAATTAACGCTCACTAACAATTTCCAAATTCATAATTGTAGGCAATGAGACAGAAACTTCTCACTCTTACTGATGCTTTTGGTAGAAGCAGATAATTGAGAGCTTGATTTCTCTCTGATAGGCCACTGTAGCTTGTATCCATTTCTATGTACATTAATATTATTTAATCTGCTGAGGATTGGTCCTAGAGTTAGACTAATGGCAACATTAAAGCTGTGATTGAGCAACAGCTGGTAGCTAATGGGGTGAGGGCTTGCACCATAATAAACAGCTAATCAACGGCCATGATTTTCACTCCTTTTTGCCATATGACACCTTTCTGAATCAGCAAACCAATGAATATACAGAACTTTAGTTCTTCCTAAAGTTTTGCATCAAACACTAGAAAAAGTAATCAGTAACCGACGTTTCCATATACAGTGTGTCGACTTTTTATGGGGATTAACAATGAATAGGAGTTATCTTTAGCATTCAAAAGAAAGTGAAACTGAAAGTGAGATGGATGCGGATATTCTTTGATGGACGACGACGGAATAGTGAATGACCGACCAGACGCTTGTAATTTGTGTTCTTTTCACGCAATCTGCTTTTTTTTTTCTCCTATGTAAATATTTCATGGTGTCTTAAAAGTTTTCTGAAGCACTGGTATTCAATTTAACAGCAATTAGTGGTTTACGGTGATTTGTTTTATGACAGACAGCTACTAACATGATCAAATTTGATATATTTGCACGATCTACATTGGATCGCCAAGAGAATATATCAGTGTTTCTTCACCTAGTTATGACCACTTGAGATCTTTGATATATATTTTAAAATATAGGCCCCAGATTGGACATTTTACTGGGACTCGTCGTAGGAATTAACACTCACTAAGAATTTCCACACTCATAAGTGTAGGCACTGAGATAAAAATTTCACACTCTTATTGATACTTCTGGTGGAAGCAGATAATTGAGAGCTTTGATTTTTTGTATATGCCACTGTAGCTTGTATCCATTTTTATGTGTATTAATATTATTTAGTTTCCTGTGGATTGGTCGTAGAATTAGACTAATGGCAACAATAGAGATGTGATTGAGCAACAGCGGGTAGCTAATGGGGTGAGGGCTTGCACAATAATAAATAGCTAATCAACGGCCATGAGTTTCACTCCTTTTTGCCATGTGACACCTTTCTGAACCAGCAAACCAATCAATATGCAGAACTAGTACTTCCTATTTATCCAATGATTCATTATTTGCAGTTCATTTTCCGCACAGTGGGCCGCATTTTGGATCAGGTCCATAGGATAAATACATTTCGCGATAAAGTTTTGCATCTAAACACTAGAAGTACTCATAAACCGACGTTTCCATATAGAGTGTGTCGACTGTTTATGGAGATTAACAATGCATAGGGGAATGAATGTCAGTTGTGTATCGACCAGAGTAATGTGGACCCTTTAGCATTCTAAAGAAAGTGAAACTGAAAGTGAAATGGATACAGATATTCTTTAATGGACGACGGAGGAATAGTGACTGGCGGACCAGGCGCTTGTAATTTGTGTTCTTTTCACGCAATCTGAAATTTGTCTCTCCTATGTAAACATTTCAGGGTGTCTTAAAAGTTTTCTGAAGCACAGGTGCTCAATTTAAAAGCTATTAGGGATTTACGGTGATTTGTTTTGTGACAGACAGCTACTGACATGACCAAACTTGATACATTTGCGCGATCTACATTGGATCGCCAAGTGAATGTATCAGCGTTTCTTCACCTGTGGCCTAATTGCCTTAAAATCATTACTGAGAATCCCAGCCTGAACACCTTACAGTTTAATTTGTTCAAGTAGCCTATCTTGGAGGATGCACACAATCATGCGCATAATCATGCGCATTAGATGCAAATTTGGCTCAGGGATATCTCTACATTTAGCAATGTTTGGGCAGTGGGCTATATACAGTGCATGTATTACACGTGTCTGGTCCGTCATTCATAATTCAGCCGTCGTCCATTAAAGAATATCCGCGTCCATAATTCAAAGACCTATTCTATATTCCACATGACAGCATTAGCACCAAATTCAAAAAGACAATCAAAGTATACATAAACATAGGCTAGTTTCCTGCAAGAGAGAAGCGGTCAACAGTTTTCAATGATGCCGGCAAGACATCATGATGTTCCAAGAATATCAAATCCGTATCGCTGATCAGTATTCTTAATCCATATGATATTCGTTGTAAAGTTGTCATCTAGAGAATGATGTATCTCAGTCAAGCTTTGATTGTGACTGTTCATATGAGCACCATAAGGATTTTGAAGTGTATGGGTTCATACGGCCCCTAGTCCCGGGTTAAGCGGAATTAGACACAAGTTACGAAACGTAACGCCAGAGATTGTGCACGCTACGCTCGTATTTTGCTCGTATTATGACCGGCGTAGCTCGTATTATGACCGGCGATACGATCAGTGGAAGATAGTATCAAGAGTAATGTCACAGTTATGCAGGTTCTGTTTATGGGGTGGGTAGTTCCGTTTGGCCAAGCTGAGGTTGACTAGATGTGGACTCGAATATATCTCCTGTTGACCGAAACAGCTAGTGTATTCCAGTTTTGTTTGTCACTCCTCAATCTTACTTACCGGAAAGACTAATTTTCCGATGTCGGTGATAGCGTCTTTGTGGACAAGCAAGACTATATATGACTCGTGCAATTTAAGTGTTGGGTGTTATCAAATCTATTGGCTGCATGTATCGGTGAGGAACAGACGCCTGAGTGCCAATAAAATACAACGATCTTTGTTTCGTGTATAATCGAATTATCGGGCACGGGATGACGTTAATGCAAGACTAATGGTAATGCTCATGCTTCTGGATAATAGAAATTTGCAACTGAAAATATGTTGCATTCGCCCAACAGGATTTACAGAGTTCTGGAAGCCAATCTTGAGATCTCAATCATCTCCAACTTCAACTTAAACACGAGGCAGTTATAGGCCTCAGATCCGACATCGAATATTCAGCCGTCGTACACAAAAGAATTGCCATGGCAATAATCGAAAGACCTTTTTCGTACGAGGGGCTATCGGTCACATTCAGCAGAATGGCAAAATACATAAATACAAGCGTCAGGTTTGCCATCACCCGAGAAGAATTTCTGTGTCCTTAGTGAGCTTCTTGAAATTGGGGCATGCTGGGAACTGACATAAGGCATTCCAAACAGAGTGGCATGGTGCATCGAGTGGGAACTCCTAGGAACTTCATGGCATATTTTTGGAACTCGACAGACAAAGAATGGCTTATGCCATACCATACAATGGCATGGAGGGAATGGCCATTCTATTTGGAACTCCTCTTTATCCAGATCAGGCCCACCAAACTGGGCACGGTGTATCCCATTTGGATATTCGGCATATGCCATTCCTATCATGGAACTCATGCCCTAATTTCAAGAAGCTCCCTTAGGCAAAAGACATATTTATCGGCAAGATCATGTATTAGAGCGATATGCAAGATCTGTAAGTATAGAGAAACGGTCAACAGTTTTCAATGATGTCACTATTGTAAATCTGTCCTTCGAATGAGTGTGCAGGTCGTTTCTAGAGCGTAACGTACATATATCCCAGCCAAGCTTTGTTTGTGATTGTTCTAATGAAGTTCCGTAATACCTGGTGTTAATACGGTTCGAAAGCGTAGCGCCAGACATACTACAGGCTACAATCGTATTTTTCCATTTGTTTGTGATATGTATCACGTTACTTGAGAAACCAAATCACGGCACTTGATGCAGTAGCATTGTTCAACCAGTTTCTGCAATAATATGTTGTGGCGTTGTTCGCAGGATCTAGCAATTGCTACTAGGCGATGTGCGTATATGCCATATGTAGGACCTTCTGGAATATTACTATACAGAAAGGAGTGGATAACTCTGTCGTAATTGTACTAATATGTATTGCTGTAAGTTGGTGAATGGGAGGGAACCGGCTTCGCAAAGGCTATCTTTCAATGTGATCTACATGTCGTTCGAAAACAGAATAACTCAGTAGAATTAATCTCTGTAAAATCATGTGAACGTCAAACTGATTCAAAGCGACCGTGAAGGCTGTTTTCTCTCCGAAAAAGTAACGATATTTTTATCATTAGTAAAACAGTTCTCGAGTACATTGTGGTCATTTTAGTTATCCGTGGGAAGCTGTGTTTTTCGACACGCTTTCATGCTGCCATGTTTGGAGCCATAAAGGTTGTCCCATAGTTTTCGGATTCTATAGGCGTCGTATCCGACATTCATTTTCAGCCGTCTTCCACACAAGAATTTTCGCGTCAATAATAGGAATACCTTTTTTCCATGCGCCAGATAACAATAATTTTAAATATGCATGAAAGCAACAGTTTGCTTTAAGATGCATCGAGAAAATTTATTTCCTGTAAAAATCAAGCGGTCGACAGTTTTTAGTGACGATGAAAGATATTCTTTACATTAAAGTACAAACGGCCCCTATGCTCGGGTTAAGCGGAATTAGACACAAGTTCCGAAACGTAGCACCATGCAGATATCTTGCACGATGCCATCGCATTTCCCAGCACTGTACGCAATTTACCATAGAATAACTTTGAACGGAGGCATTGTTCAACATCTGTCTACAGTAATGTTCTGTGGCGTTGATTAAAATCGCACAATTTACACAGAATCTAGTAAATTCTACCAGGCGAGATATGCGCACGCCGTATGCAGGTTCTTCTGGAATATTGCTATCCAGAAATGGGTAGTTAAATATGTCAAAATTGTAATCGTCTCTCTTGTCATGCGGTCGGCCTGAGCAAAAGCCATTTTCAGAAACAAATTCCATTATTAATGTTTAGATGAAGTGAAGAAGCGTTGACGCCACTATTTGACCTCTCATATGTGTTCCATTTAATTGAAATTCCAAATAATGTTTCCCATGATGCATTTCTTCAACGTTGTCTTCTTCGAAGTGTGTTTAGAGGTAAGCTTAGATCATCCAAGTCCCTACACTGTATTCCACAAATGAACGAAATCCTTCAGCACCACTTGTTGGCATGTTTTGAGGTCACTAGCATCTGCATTTTGCCAAAGCCGAAACTGAAACCTCCACCGTATTATGATCGACCAAAGCTCAACAAAAGGGGAATACACTTGGGCGTTATCGAGTAGTTTCGGAATTCGTTTGATCCGTCAAACTATTGACCATGTACTATGACCCAGACTTGCTGATGTTCCGAAATGTGGCATGTAGAACAAAGTCAAAGATCTGTTTATATTTGACATTTAGAAGCCCCTATAAAACTATATGCTCAGTATTTACAAGCCTTGTTGAGGGTCATGTGAAACATGCGTACTTGCTAGCGAATTATAGCAGACGCATCACAAAACGTTCGCATCGGCCGATTATCATCTTGGACTGCGTTAGCAGCTGAATTAATGTAGGTGTATTTTGAAGATTGAATGAACATGACATTTTTGCTGCTGCTTGAAGGTCGGGTCTAACGGATGTGTTCATATTTCTACATTCAATACCGAAAGTTCCCGATACTTGGTGTTTTACTTTGTTACGATATCCATCACGACTTAAGAGGAACTGACTGAGCTTTTTTTCTAATTTGGAGAGAGGAACTGCTTGATGAGCTTCCCATTCGCCTTAACCATGTTAATTTGTTCCACTTATTTCGTATGGGGTATGAGATCACGACTCTTAACTGTTGCTTCAAAAACATAGATGTAAGATAATATTTCAACGGTTTGTCGAACTAGATAAATCAGATTTTCGACTCCAGGCTGTGAAACGAAGCGAGATGCAAGGCTTGGTTCTCCCAAAATTAGGGCCAATCAGATTGTTTCAACACAGCGAACAATCTTGGACCTGTGCGGAGGAATATATTACTGTATGTCGTTAGAAGAGGTATCAACCCATTAACCTACTGTCTGTCTCATATAATATATCCGAGACGTTTTCGGCTATATTTCGGAGACAATTGATTGGAGGATATTGGAACTTCACACAGGAGATAAACTAAAAAGTATCAATTTTATTCCAATGTATCAAGAAAATCCTTCCAGTAGTTCTCAACAAATCGCGAAAACAAGAATTAGATGGGAGATTTGTAGGTTATTTTTTGACTTCATGACGTCAAGCCTGCGTGTTATAACATTGGCAGATCAACGTCATCGTAGCCCCAAAATAACATGGTAGGTATTGGTGATTTTCGTCAATTTCCAACAGATTTTAATGGAATATGGGGGAAAAAGCAGTATTTTTTAGTTTATATACTGTGTGAAGTTTCGATGCTGTACGATAAATTGTCAACGGAATATCGCCGAAAACGTCTCGGAATATATTATCTGGGACAGACAGTAAACCCGCATCAAAGAACGTTCACATCGCCAGATTATTTTATGTAGGTGTATTCTGAACGGTCATTCAAACGTGATGTTGCTGCTGTTGAGCGTCGGATCGAACGGCTGTGTACTTATTTCTTCATTCAACACCGAAAGTTTCCGATACCTGCCAGTTTGCTTTGCTGGGACACCCATCACGACTGATGTGAAACAGGCTCTTCTTTTTTTATTTGGAGAGAAGAATTGCTTGTTTAGTTTCCTATGGTTTGAGATCGACGAGTCGTAACTGCTGCCTCAAACGAATAGATTTAAGTTAATATGGTAGCGGTTTGTCGAACTAGATCAATCGGATTTTCGACGCAAGGTCTCGAAGCGAAGTGAGATGCAAGAGTTGTTTCTCCCCAAATTAGGGTCAGTTAGATTGTTTCAACACAGCGAACAATCTTGCACCTGGACGGATAATTATATTATTGTATGTCGTTAGAGGAAGTATCAACCCATTAACCTAAACCCGTTCTGATTGAGTGCAGCAATAAACCATTCCCTGTGTCAATTTCATCTGAAACTTGTTAGGATAAAGTAGATTAGTCTGTAACCTGTCTGTTTGCATTGGAGATTTGATCGAAATCGAAGAGTCAGTTGCTGTCCGGGCGTCAGTACGCCTATTTCGTGTGGTGTTTTTTTATGGTTAGATTTCAAGATCTTGCGCTGACCACAATGGATTGAAAGGAGATGGCAAGTAAGATACATGATGCAATATTAATACAATGGAATAATCTAAGGGAGGTTATTATGTCTCTGCCAAATTCGAAGTTAACAGCAAAAGAAAAAATCGAGTTTTTTGCCATTTCCAATCAAAATTATACTGCAAAAGTTGGTAGTACAATCTTGCCAAATAACGGACGATATTCAGTGCGATCATTCGATGGGTGCATTGATTTAGGGGAAGTTAATTTTAACACACAACGTAAAGGAAATAGTTCATTATGTTGAACAAGTTGAACTGTCTAGCATTATTTGTTATCCAACCCCACTGTGTTGTGCTAGGACTTCTCAGCATTATCTTCTTTTACATATTATGACCGGTAGATTGAAAAGTAAAAAAAAACAAATGAGAAGAGAATAACACTGACCAAAGAGATAATACTAGAATGAGTATGCGCATGGTACCTAAAAATCAAAAACTGTGGATTGTGTTCAGCTGCCGATTTTCAGCTTAGCTCCAAAGAAATCCATATCCTTGTCGGTGACACGGTGATGTGATCAAGCAGAAACATACTTGTTTTAGATAATGCAGCAATGAAGGAAAATGTGAGCATGCCTATGACGCTATAAAGCTACATGTGACACCAATACAAGTCGCATGCCCATGTCGTTTTTCTGGACGTCACAAAGGCAACGTCATAATGTAACGACGTCACAACTGTTCATTTTATGACGCCACGTCTTCTTTACCTGTTGGAGCACTAGTACCGCCTAGTGTGGCTGGTGATCCCCGTTGTTGGTTTGTGTCCATTACAGAACACAGGGTCGTCATTTTCACAGGATTTTCAGGAGCAAATCCTAATATCCTAAGTGTGCGGAAATCATTAAAAATTAGCCATGATATTATCCAATATCTGCTAATACTTTTTATTTATCTCTCTACAATAGTGGATCTTAATGACTTCGAAGTTTCTTGGTCACCATATAAATAAAAAAAAATAATTCTCATTACACATCCGCTACCGTCGCCATTGAGATGTTTGTTCTATGACATCTCAACCGCCAGCGATGCCTGAGAAAAATGGTACATACGGTTACCTCATTTTTTTATATATTTGAAGCAGAAGCCAGGCTTCATGACAATATATGTCATTTGACTGCCAACCCTCGTACTAGTTTACAATGATCTCATTTACGCCCAATAGTAGCGATTCGATGTCCTGTGGCTGAAGTGTCAGCACATTGGTTATACCGTTAAGACAGCGGACGGTTAATACAAATTTGATAAACCGGCTCGTTACATTAAAAATCAGACTGAGGAATAAGACCGAATTCGTCTCAGATTAAGATCAGTGAGGTTGCTTCAACACGGTGGATCAGCTTGGAGTTGACTGGGGAAATATATCACTGTGCCACATTATAGAAGCTCTCAACCTATTAACCTGGAATCTTGCCGATTGAGCGCAGAAATAAACTGTTCCTGGTGCGAAGTTAATCTCAAACAGGTCAAAGAAAAGTATATGTAATTGTGGTCTGTCTTCGTGGGTTTCTGCAGTTTGATTGCAACTGTTAAGGACAATGGTTTAGCTGCTCTCATCGTCTCCGTACTGTGGCCTGAATGCCATATTGATGGTTTCGTGGATTCTGTTTCAACTCTGCCCCTTGTATTCACAAGAAGAGAACTCATGATGTTGTCAAATCCAATACACACCACTGAATCAGTTTAACAGGTTATCATGTCGCATGTTGTTATGAAACAGGACGAACCACCTTGTAGTTTCTCTTTTAAGGTCCATTACAAATCATATCAATCGTATATTTATTCATAGATATCATTTCGTTAAAATGGTGCAACGATTTGAGCATATAATTTGTCAGTTCGAGGATTTGCAATCAAAATGTGTCCATGTATCATCTGCCTATATTGCGTGTATGTCTTTATTAACTGAGCACAAAGTCTAATGATGGGATTGTGACAATCCCATTCCATGCTAAGCTCCTGGGTGATCTCTCTATTGCTTCCTCACACACCATTCCTACGCAAAGACTAATCAGTTAAATAAGACAGTGATATTTTTATCGGACAACCCTCACCTTATCCGCTGTGTTACATCAACCTGGTCAATCTTAACTAGATGATAATCCAACCTCGTTTCTCACTTTGCTTTGCAGCCATTCCGGAATAACCTGATGGAGAGCTGCTATCCGTCTGAATTATGAAATGGGTTGTGTTGTTTCGAACTCTCGAATCCCGCTGACGACCAATTTATTCTTTCTCTCTCAAAAATCATTTCATATGTATATATGCTCAGTTGCGGGGTAGACGCCATACCAAATATCATTTCTTCATTATAAAGCCAATTGCGCACATTGCCAATCTCGAAACCAGAGCTATCCGGTCCTGTCCTCCCTACTAGGCTCTGGGACGGCGCTCAGGCGTACGATCGATCATTGGCTAGCACACAAAACCCTAGAATTCAGAACATAACGAGGGCGTCTCTGTGGAGATCATGTCTATGTCCCGACGTCATGGATGTTACGAGCGCGTCTGCGCGATGACGGACTCAATATGCATTCTTGCGAAATATTTTCTATTATGACGTCAAGACGCCATGACGCTTGTCATGCAAGTGACTCATGACTGACGTTTCACAAGGAATTGGATATGTTCCAATGGAACAGGAAGAGGACACGTGAACGAATTTTTCAATGCATTATGGGACCCACTTTCAGTGAGCGTGGTCCCAGGAGTTCGTAGGAGCGGTCAATTTTCCAGCGGAGAGCGACCCCTGGTGGCGAGGTTGGCACATTGCAACACTCAGAGAGGAGGTTGGTCATGGGCCGTCATACCTCAGAAGGTAGAGCATCGGCGCGATAAGTCGGGGTCGTGGGCTCGAATCCCGCTGACGACCAATTTATTCTTTCTCCCTCAAAAATCATTTCATAAGTATATATGCTCGGTGGTGGGCTATACGCCATACCAAATATCATTTCTTCATCATAAAGCCAGTTGCGCACATTGCAACCCCACGAGAGAAGGTTGGTCATCACAGGGACAATCCAAGGTTGTAATACCTATGGGCCGTCATACCTCAGTAGGTAGAGCATTGGCGCGATAAGCACGGGACCGTGGATTCGAATCCCGCTGAACCAATGTATTCTTTCTCTCTCAAAATCCATTCCATAAGTAGACGCAAAGGAAATGGACATCTTCACGCTTAGACAACACTGTTTTACAATACGTATATACAGTACAATTATTCCTGGCGAGGCAAACAGCCGAAAATTGCATTAGTAGCAAACTCATATGAATGAAAGTTCTGGGATGAGATGGGTAGGTCCGCTAGGCCAAGAGAAGGTAGACTAGTGATGGACACAAAGATATGTTATTGAGACATTGAAACAGCTACTAGATTGTTTGGTCACCCATCACTCCAACCTATCGGAAAGACTGCATGTCCGTTGTCAGTGATACGCCATTTGTAGTATTGCACAATTTTGGTAACGATTTAACGAAGTTCTGGACGCTAACAAATCTTTTAGCTGTATTGGCGATAGAAACTATGACGATCGTTGTATCTTCAGAGCATAAAATCGGATTTTGGTATGCTGGATGGTTTTGACCCTGTCTGGCATGTTCATCAGAGATCCAGAACGAAGCGCTTACGGGAGCTGAAACTTTATTATTTGCATAATCACATGTGTAAAGAATCATGAGAATATTCAAAACGGCGACCACGAAGAGTAGTCGGAAAGTTGTTTTCTATCTTTCTGTCCATTTTTAGCTCATCTGGGCCGAAGGCCCGATGGGCTTATGTCATGACCTGACTGTCCGTCGTCCGTCGTCCGTCGTGCGTCGTCCGTCGTCCGTCGTCCGTTGTGCGTAAACATCTTCTTCTCTGAAACCGCTTGGCC
Source organism: Hanleya hanleyi (assembly GCA_036873755.1). Lineage (NCBI taxonomy): Eukaryota > Metazoa > Mollusca > Polyplacophora > Lepidopleurida > Hanleyidae > Hanleya > Hanleya hanleyi. The sequence goes on along the minus strand of JAVTVY010016934.1, from coordinate 16,633 downwards.
GATTAAGCTGAAACTTGGCATGCATGTCCCCCCCAATGAGTACACCAGAATTTGTTCATGCCGTGTCGATACGATTTTAAATATGGCCGCCATGGCGGCCATCTTGAATTTGCCATTGAAACATTGTTATCGCGATTTCTCAGGAACTGCTGCATAGATCTTTCTCAAATGTGGTACACAGGTTCCCCTTGGGGTCTACTTGTGCAAGATACCTGTTGTGGTCTGATTCACAAATCCAATATGGCCACCAGGCGGCCATCTTGGATTTCCCCATGAAACATTGTTATTGCAATTTCTCAGGAACCACTTTGTGGATCTTCCTCAAATTTGGTACACAGGTTCCCCTTGGGGTCTAGTTGTGCAAGATACCTTTTCTGCTCTGATTCGAACATCCAATATGGCCACCAGGCGGCCATCTTGGATTTCCATATGAAACTTTGTTATCGTGATTTATGAGGAAGTACTGCATGGGTCTTTCTCAAATTTGATACACAGGTTCCCCTTAGTGTCTAGTTGTGCAAGATACTTTTGTGATCTGATTCAGAAATCCAATATGGCCACCAGGCGGCCATCTTGGATTTCGAGATGAAACATTGTTATCTCGATTTCTCAGGAAGTACTGCATGGATCTTTCTCAAATTTGGTATAGAGGTTCCCCTTGGGGTCTAGTTGTGCAAGATACAATTTGTGGTCTAATTGAAAAATCCAATATGGCCACAAGGCGGCCATCTTGAATTTGCCAGTGAAATCTTGTCATCATTATTTTTCGTTAACTACTGCATGGATCTTTCTCAAATTTGGTACACAGGTTCCTCTTGGGGGTCTAGTTGTGCAAGATACCTTTTCTGCTCTGATTCGAACATCCAATATGGCCACCAGGCGGCCATCTTGGATTTGCCTATGAAACTTTGGTATCGTGATTTATCAGGAAGAACCGCATGGATCTTTCTCAAATTTGATACACCGGTTCCCCTTGGGGTCTAGTTGCGCAAGATACAATTTGCGGTCTGATTGAAAAATCCAATATGACCACCAGGCGGCCATCTTGGATTTCCAGATGAAACATTATCGCGATTTCTCAGGAACTACGTACTGCATGGATCGTTCTCAAATTTGGTACAGAGGTTCCCCTTGGGGTCTAGTTGCGCAAGATACAATTTGTAGCCTGATTGAAAAATCCAATATGGCCACCAGGCGGCCATCTTGGATTTCCAGATGAAACATTGTTATCGTGATTTCTCAGGAACTACTGCATGGATCTTTCTCAATTTTGGTACAGAGGTTGCCCTTGGGGTCTAGATGTGCAGGATACCATATATGGTCTGATTGAAAAATCTTGGATTTCCCCATGAAATTTTGCTATCGTGAATTCTTAGGATATTACTGCATGGATGTTGATACACAGATTCCCCTTGTGGTCCAGTTGTGCAAGATACCTTTTTTGGTTCATTTCGAAAATCCAATATTGCCGCATCTTGAATTTCCCATGAAACTTTATCATAAAATCTCAGGAAATAACTGCATGGATCATGGATTGTTCAGGGGGGACAACACAAGTTAGAAACTCATCTATTGCAGTTCTTTAGTAAAAATTTCTCATAGCTACTTTCTCCAGTTACAGACAGATGACCTACAGTGCCGTGGCACTATCTTTTACATCTTCGCAGACAGATGGGGGTATGTCTTGGTTAGGCCATACCTCACCAGAAATGTCCTGTTACATCTCATTGCCATCGTAGCAACCCAGTCGCACATATTTCGTACTCGACATGTCTCCCCCTGGTGCATATACCCACAAAATATTGGAATCGTAGCTAAGGTTAAAAACTGTCCAATGTACTGTCCGGACACGAAGTGGACAGACGGACGAACGACTGCAATCACATAATAAAAATTGGTTCTGGTTATTGCTTATACAGCTTACTGACAATCACACATTATATTTTGGTATAATTGCCTTTATTCCGTAACCTTCAATTACGATCATGAATTTGCAGCTTGACATCCTATGAAATCGACTATGTTGCCATTTTGTTCAGGGGAGACAACGCAAGTTAGAAACTCATCTATTGCAGTTCTTCAGTAAAAATTTCTTGCAGCCACTTTCTCCAGTTATAGCCAGATGAGCGCTACAGTGCCGTGGCACTATCTTTTCATCTTTCTAGCCCAGAATAACATAGAAATTGGAAAAATGAAAAATTATTTTGACCGAGATTGCTTGATTCTCTGATATCTAACAACAAAATCAAAATGTGTTTAAATATGAAATTTAGAAGTAGGATATGCTGTGTATTTCCGAGCCATGTTGGGAATATATAAAACATGCGCATTAACTAGTAAATTCTTAGCAGACAAATCACAAAACGTTCGCATCTATCACTTATCATCTCGGTCGGCCTTAGCAAATGCATTTATGTGGGTGTACGCTGAAAGGTTGAATGAACATGACGTTATTGCTGCTGCTGCTGCTGCTGCTGCTCGAAGTTACCAGCAAAAGAAAAAATCGAGTTTTTTGCCATTTCCAATCAAAATTATACTGCAAAAGTTGGTAGTACAATCTTGCCAAATAACGGACGATATTCAGTGTGATCATTCGATGGGTGCATTGATTCAGGGGAAGTTAATTTTAACACACAACGTAAAGGAAATAGTTCATTATGTTGAACAAGTTGAACTGTCTAGCATTATTTGTTATCCAACCCCACTGTGTTGTGCTAGGACTTCTCAGCATTATCTTCTTTTACATATTATGACCGGTAGATTGAAAAGTTAAAAAAAAACAAATGAGAAGAGAATAACACTGACCAAAGAGATAATACTAGAATGAGTATGCTCATGGTACCTAAAAATCAAAAACTGTGGATTGTGTTCAGCTGCCGATTTTCAGCTTAGCTCCAAAGAAATCCATATTTATTCTTTCTCCCTCAAAAATCATTTCATAAGTATATATGCTCGGTGGTGGGCTATACGCCATACCAAATATCATTTCTTCATCATAAAGCCAGTTGCGCACATTGCAACCCCACGAGAGAAGGTTGGTCATCACAGGGACAATCCAAGGTTGTAATACCTATGGGCCGTCATACCTCAGTAGGTAGAGCATTGGCGCGATAAGCACGGGACCGTGGATTCGAATCCCGCTGAACCAATGTATTCTTTCTCTCTCAAAATCCATTCCATAAGTAGACGCAAAGGAAATGGACATCTTCACGCTTAGACAACACTGTTTTACAATACGTATATACAGTACAATTATTCCTGGCGAGGCAAACAGCCGAAAATTGCATTAGTAGCAAACTCATATGAATGAAAGTTCTGGGATGAGATGGGTAGGTCCGCTAGGCCAAGAGAAGGTAGACTAGTGATGGACACAAAGATATGTTATTGAGACATTGAAACAGCTACTAGATTGTTTGGTCACCCATCACTCCAACCTATCGGAAAGACTGCATGTCCGTTGTCAGTGATACGCCATTTGTAGTATTGCACAATTTTGGTAACGATTTAACGAAGTTCTGGACGCTAACAAATCTTTTAGCTGTATTGGCGATAGAAACTATGACGATCGTTGTATCTTCAGAGCATAAAATCGGATTTTGGTATGCTGGATGGTTTTGACCCTGTCTGGCATGTTCATCAGAGATCCAGAACGAAGCGCTTACGGGAGCTGAAACTTTATTATTTGCATAATCACATGTGTAAAGAATCATGAGAATATTCAAAACGGCGACCACGAAGAGTAGTCGGAAAGTTGTTTTCTATCTTTCTGTCCATTTTTAGCTCATCTGGGCCGAAGGCCCGATGGGCTTATGTCATGACCTGACTGTCCGTCGTCCGTCGTCCGTCGTGCGTCGTCCGTCGTCCGTCGTCCGTTGTGCGTAAACATCTTCTTCTCTGAAACCGCTTGGCCGATTAAGCTGAAACTTGGCATGCATGTCCCCCCCAATGAGTACACCAGAATTTGTTCATGCCGTGTCGATACGATTTTAAATATGGCCGCCATGGCGGCCATCTTGAATTTGCCATTGAAACATTGTTATCGCGATTTCTCAGGAACTGCTGCATAGATCTTTCTCAAATGTGGTACACAGGTTCCCCTTGGGGTCTAGTTGTGCAAGATACCTGTTGTGGTCTGATTCACAAATCCAATATGGCCACCAGGCGACCATCTTGGATTTCCCCATGAAACATTGTTATTGCAATTTCTCAGGAACTACTTTGTGGATCTTCCTCAAATTTGGTACACAGGTTCCCCTTGGGGTCTAGTTGTGCAAGATACCTTTTCTGCTCTGATTCGAACATCCAATATGGCCACCAGGCGGCCATCTTGGATTTCCATATGAAACTTTGTTATCGTGATTTATGAGGAAGTACTGCATGGGTCTTTCTCAAATTTGATACACAGGTTCCCCTTAGTGTCTAGTTGTGCAAGATACTTTTGTGGTCTGATTCAGAAATCCAATATGGCCACCAGGCGGCCATCTTGGATTTTGAGATGAAACATTGTTATCTCGATTTCTCAGGAAGTACTGCATGGATCTTTCTCAAATTTGGTACAGAGGTTCCCCTTGGGGTCTAGTTGTGTAAGATACAATTTGTGGTCTGATTGAAAAATCCAATATGGCCACCAGGCGGCCATCTTGAATTTGCCAGTGAAATCTTGTCATCATTATTTTTCGTTAACTACTGCACGGATCTTTCTCAAATTTGGTACACAGGTTCCTCTTGGGGGTCTAGTTGTGCAAGATACCTTTTCTGCTCTGATTCGAACATCCAATATGGCCACCAGGCGGCCATCTTGGATTTGCCTATGAAACTTTGGTATCGTGATTTATCAGGAAGAACCGCATGGATCTTTCTCAAATTTGATACACCGGTTCCCCTTGGGGTCTAGTTGCGCAAGATACAATTTGCGGTCTGATTGAAAAATCCAATATGACCACCAGGCGGCCATCTTGGATTTCCAGATGAAACATTATTGCGATTTCTCAGGAACTACTGCATGGATCGTTCTCAAATTTGGTACAGAGGTTCCCCTTGGGGTCTAGTTGCGCAAGATACAATTTGTAGTCTGATTGAAAAATCCAATATGGCCACCAGGCGGCCATCTTGGATTTCCAGATGAAACATTGTTATCGTGATTTCTCAGGAACTACTGCATGGATCTTTCTCAATTTTGGTACAGAGGTTGCCCTTGGGGTCTAGATGTGCAGGATACCATATATGGTCTGATTGAAAAATCTTGGATTTCCCCATGAAATTTTGCTATCGTGAATTCTTAGGATATTACTGCATGGATGTTGATACACAGATTCCCCTTGTGGTCCAGTTGTGCAAGATACCTTTTTTTGGTTCATTTCGAAAATCCAATATTGCCGCATCTTGAATTTCCCATGAAACTTTATCATAAAATCTCAGGAAATAACTGCATGGATCATGGATTGTTCAGGGGGGACAACACAAGTTAGAAACTCATCTATTGCAGTTCTTTAGTAAAAATTTCTCATAGCTACTTTCTCCAGTTACAGACAGATGACCTACAGTGCCGTGGCACTATCTTTTACATCTTCGCAGACAGATGGGGGTATGTCTTGGTTAGGCCATACCTCACCAGAAATGTCCTGTTACATCTCATTGCCATCGTAGCAACCCAGTCGCACATATTTCGTACTCGACATGTCTCCCCCTGGTGCATATACCCACAAAATATTGGAATTGTAGCTAAGGTTAAAAACTGTCCAATGTACTGTCCGGACACGAAGTGGACAGACGGACGAACGACTGCAATCACATAATAAAAATTGGTTCTGGTTATTGCTTATACAGCTTACTGACAATCACACATTATATTTTGGTATAATTGCCTTTATTCCGTAACCTTCAATTACGATCATGAATTTGCAGCTTGACATCCTATGAAATCGACTATGTTGCCATTTTGTTCAGGGGAGACAACGCAAGTTAGAAACTCATCTATTGCAGTTCTTCAGTAAAAATTTCTTGCAGCCACTTTCTCCAGTTATAGCCAGATGAGCGCTACAGTGCCGTGGCACTATCTTTTCATCTTTCTAGCCCAGAATAACATAGAAATTGGAAAAATGAAAAATTATTTTGACCGAGATTGCTTGATTCTCTGATATCTAACAACAAAATCAAAATGTGTTTAAATATGAAATTTAGAAGTAGGATATGCTGTGTATTTCCGAGCCATGTTGGGAATATATAAAACATGCGCATTAACTAGTAAATTCTTAGCAGACAAATCACAAAACGTTCGCATCTATCACTTATCATCTCGGTCGGCCTTAGCAAATGCATTTATGTGGGTGTACGCTGAAAGGTTGAATGAACATGACGTTATTGCTGCTGCTGCTGCTGCTGCTGCTGCTGCTGCTTGAACGTCGGATCTAACGGCTGCGTTCGTATTTCTACATTCAATACTTAAAGTTCTCGATAATTGGTGTTTTGCTTTGTTAGTCCATCCACTACTAGTGTATAAGATCGACGATCTGTAACTACTGGCTCAAACGAATAGATTTAAGTTAATATGGTGAATCGGATTTGCAATACAAGGCTGAGAAGCGTAATGGGAAGCAAGAGCTGCTTCTCCCTAAGGGGTCACGTCCAATCGATCGAGATGGTTTTTCGATAAACAAGTAAAACCGATAAATATCTCGTCTCGAAGGGTCCCGGTTTATCTCTATCGATTGTTGTCCCGGTTTGCTCCCGGTTTTCTCTCGAAGCAGAAGACCATCTCGGTCCTCCTCGAAATAACTCCACATGCTTCGAGAATGGAATCGAGATGCCGTCAGATGAAAGTTTGAACCATTTGGAAGGCGCATGTTCCTTATATATGTACTCTGTGGCAGCGAGATCAATGTGGGCGGGTATATATGCATAATGAATTAAACTGAGTATGAATCATTCAATATTATTGTGTTATTCCGTCTTGAGATCTGTAGTCGCATACTTGCTTTGACAGCGCAATTTCTCTGCACGTCATGAATGAAAAGAAAGAAACATCACCAATTGAAAATATAAAAACTGGCTCAGTTATATAGAATTTGAATCACTATATGAGATACGTTGAGGAACTGCGAACTGAAAAAAATTTGCAAGTCTTAGGATAAAATTCCGTATGTTTCTCAGAAAGTGTATCAGAAAAGAGGATCTTTATCGTCTGAGATGTCCTCTGTATTCATAAATACAGTGGATATAAAGACTACAGAATTGGCTGGTAGTTCACTGGAAACCATAGAATAATATAAACATAAACGCTCGATCGAAGATTTCGAACAAACAACACACGGTATCGTTTATATTAAAATTAAATGTATGCGTTGGTCTAAGGCGTGATTGCTCTCTGAATTGGGCGGTAATTACTCTGTTTATTTGGTTAATTTCCTAGACACATGAAATCGGCACTAAATAATAGAACGTGAGTATATTATCAAGCGCCGCCAACACTGCTGTTTCAGTTTTTTTTCTTTTACAGAAATTAACCCCTCTCACTTCGCTGTTGTTTCAAGCCGACGGGTTTTCACAGACCGACTGTGGCGTGGATTAGTTCCGATTGCCAGTATTTCCGCTAACCATTTCCGGGCGAGCTTATGTCATGAATAAACTTTGTTGATATAATCTCCTTGTTTGAACAAGGCTGTAATTCTCAGTGAAATGAAATCTGCAATGAATAATACCAAATTATAAAACAAATTACACTTCGAGGTTAATACTCCGGGCAAACAAGTAACTTTCATTTTTCAGTTAAAAAGATCCAAGTTTGGTCCAAAACACTTTATAGGGCAATAATTAACGTATGCTTCCATACTACTATTATTCAGATAATATCGCGTTGATGCGTCATTTATTCCGCGACGGATACCAGACAGATACACAATCAATTATGGATGTGAGAGAAGATAAGTCAATTATATATTCATAATTTATATATAACCGGAAACATCTGGACATAGATATACAGAATAAACGATGAGTAACATGGAAAACGCCTTTAAACAAAAATTTTATTCTATTTTGGCCGCGATATACGTATGCGACGAGTGTCCCCAAAATATGGTACCCGCGCAACACACTAATCGCCTGAGGATTAAAGATAGGCCAAATTAACAGCAACAAAACACGGACATATTGAAACCGGGACCCCCTTCGAGATTACCGATCAATTTTGTATCCATCTCGAAAACCGGGACATTTCGATCGAGATAGAACAGGGAGCAAACCGGGAGATGTCGTCATGAGGGTCCCGATTCTGCCCTCCCGGTTTCAGCCAAGATATTTCTCGATCCATCTCGAAGGCATCGAGAAAGTGACTCGATCAATTGGCTGTGACCCCTAAATTAAGGTCAGACATATTGTTCAACACAGTGAATAATTTTGAAACTGGGCGGACAAATATATTATTATACATCATTTGAGGAGGTATCAATCCATTAACATGAACCGTTTCTGACTGAGTGCAGAAATATTCCTTTGGTCAATTTCATCCGAATCAAGTTCGAATACAGTAGAATAGACTGATTTGTCTGTTTACATTAGCAACGTCATCGACACTGTTAATAGTCAAAGAATCAGCTGCTGTCCGGGCGTCCCCTTACCAAAAATTCTTGTAAGATCTTACAAGAAAGTGTCCTGTAAGATCTTGTAGGACAGTCTTGTAAGATTTTGGCACTTTTCTTGTAAGACTGTCCTACAGGATCTTACAAGATCCTACAAGACTGTGCTACAGGATCTTACAAGACTGTCCTACAGGATCTTACAAGATCCTACAAGACTGTCCTACAGGATCTTACAAGATCGTCCTTCAGGATCTTACAAGATCCTACAAGACTGTCCTACAGGATCTTACAAGACCGTCCTTCAGGATCCTACAGGGTTGTCCTACAAGGCTGTCATTTGTGTCAATTAACGCAGATAGAATAATGTTGGATGGTTGTGCAGGGTTGTCCAATATACTGCAGGTTTACGATGAAACGTTTCGTGTCGAATGAGACAGTCAACATAACAAATTCTATGCATTCATTTCATACATTTTATTGTATAAAACAGAAACGTATAGACAGCTATACACACAAAACAGAAACGTATATACAGCTATACACACAAGGGATTATTATGTTGTCATGTCATACATTTTATTATATAAAATAGAAACATTTATAGGGAATAGCAACCAGCACATGCACGTAGCATCCATGTTTTTCTCAACAGATCAAGTGTCTTTTATAACTTTTTAGTTCCCCATTCAATTTTGATTTCATCGCGTCCAAAATCACCTTGCTGGTACAGGAAAACTTCTTCTGGCAGTAATCTATAAAAAATGAAAAGTCATCAAATTAGCAAAGAAATTGTTATCAAGTTATGAATGTGTCAAGTTATCCTGAAACTATTCAGAGGTTATCCTCATAATTTAAATGGGTAGAATGGTATAAAATTGTTGTGACATTAGCAAAAAAGTATGATTAGAGAAATCTTAAAAATATTACACTACATTCAACTGGCGTAATGCTGATATTAGTGAATGTGACGATAACCAGGATGATTTGCATTGAAATATCATAGAAATGTGATGTTATTGTTATTGGTGTGCCCTCTGCAAAAACCAAACATGTGCCGCTCACTGAACAAAGATTATTTGGGTCCAGTAGCACCAAAGTCATTCAAGTCATTTGTTATTAATGTAAAATACACATTCTTGAATGCATGTTATGAGTATTATAAAGCAATATAAATTATGATACTTAAGCAGTATTCATGGATTTGAGGCAAAATATTTGAAGTGGAATCCAGAATTATGGATCAACACTAAATGAAAACGCAATCACAATTGGAAAAAATATTGAGAATGTACACTAATATGATTTTAACAATGTTCATCATCCAGTTGTATTGGTCATGTAATATTGCCTGATGCTATTTCCTCTTTGGCGAAGAAGTAATTCAACAATAGACGCTGCATGATTTCCATGATCACATGTCTGCTCCGAGTCGATGAAATGTGCGCCTCGAACATGTCCGATTGGTTGCATCTGAGGAGAAAAAAATTGTTTAAAACGTTTTAAATGAAATGAATGAATGAAATGTTCTCATTTTCAAGATGTGGGTACAGATGTACAATTGAATTATGCAGCAATCCTTAGCCTTGGTCAAGAATAGTGCAATAAATAGACAATTAAAATATAGCCTGTTATCATGGTTATAGTGATAGGAAATCTAATCATAATTTATCCTGTTTTTCCTGGTCACATTTTGATCATAGCAAATATCGGTTATGCCAACAGTGTATTTGTTATCGATTTATTTTAATAAATATTCCTTTGCGATTTCATCAGAACTTTGGTATGGAAATATTCTCAAATCTTCTGGAAATATAAGCAGGAAACGATAAACATTTCAAAACAACAAGTGAGGATGTCAACTGATTTATTGAGAGCTAACATGCCCCCCCCCCAACTTCCTAGCAAGTTAAATCCTACGGTTTGACATGAACAGGAAATACACAAGCAGTGGTGTGATATAACCTATTTATCTCACCCTCCGGGGTATTTCCTTCAGGGGTGCATGGCCAATCTTCACATGAGATCCCCAAGCCTGGGCTTTTCCAGCTGACAATGCAACAATGGCAATTCACACTGCCTGGATGAACCTGGGTAGATCTGAAAGGAATTTTGAGACAGATTGAGTTATGGATATTTCTTTGTGAATTCCAGGCTAAATGAGGCTAACTGATTTATTTCATTAATTTTGACTGCAAATATAAGGTTAAGTGCTGCAGTAGTTACTGAGAAGATTATCAATTGTTTAATATGCCAAGTATATGAAGAGAAACTTGTTGATAGTTAAAGCTCCTAGAGGGCCCACATTACAACATTCTTAGTTTAACTAGAAACTAGAATTGTTTTGCCAATTAAGTTATAACATTATAATTATATTTATAACTTACTTACCATCACTACATGTAGCTTCACTCATCACCATGATCTGCAATACAGTTCTTTAAACCTCAATAGTTCCAGCTTAACATGAACAAATCAACTTTGTTTTCCGGTTGTTGTTGTTATTCTCATATGACAGCATGGTGGCGCCACCTGTGGCCAATTAAAATATACCGGTACAGGGGAGATAACTCTCCTCAAATTGTTGAATTAATGCCATCAAGACTACCAGGAAAATAGAATAATATTATCTGTATATAATTGGTGATAATGAAGAGGGTAGAGTATTCATTAATGGACATTTTTTTTCTTCAAAATCATGTTAGAACTGATGTATTCTTCTAAAATTATTTTCTTCATTATGTCCAATTTTATTATAAAATCTTTGGATTGGACTCATTATTAATTAATTATTTATTAAACTTATTAATTTTATTATAAAATCTAAATTCAACAAGAAAACCCCCCAGTGACATCATTGTATCTAACAATTGCAAAATGGGGAGGTATTAATTAACACACAATTATATGGGGGAAAACTCTGATTTCAGCCCCGATTTTAGATGCAACGGAAGTAACAGCAGCTCTTAACAAAGGTCGGCTGTTCTATCAATTACGGTGCTGTAATTGCCACCCGCGCAACTGATGGATTTTTAACCTAGGCCTCAATGGAGCGTAGCAGGTTTTTACTAAAAATCTTAGCTCAAACTTGAGATAAATTTCTACAACTTGGTGAAGAGAAAGATAGTACATCTCTTCAAATTATCATGCTAAAATGGATTCTGAACTATACTTTTTTGAAGTTTTTTCCGTATACTTGTGTTAAAATTAAGCTTTTCAGAGGGAGGAAAATCCCCCAGTGACGTCATTGTATCTACCAAAATGGGGAGGTATTAATTAACACACAATTATATGGGGAAAAACTCAGGATATTTCAGCCCCGATTTTAACACATAATGTGACCATATGTACTATATTTCCGTTGATAGGACAGCCGGTATATAGCTTTTTGCTCATTCAGGTTAATCAGGGCGAACCGGTAAAAGATCATATTGCACTGTGGGGGGAGTTTGATTCGCTGGGAAAAGTCATAACATGACGGGCGGAAGTCTTAACGGTATCTGTAAACAATGGTAGCATTAACTATTTGAAACAGAGCTAGCAGAAATGGTATTTCAGACCAGTTTAATGCAGTACCGTACCGGTAGAATAAGCCCACTTTATCTTTGATCGGGAAATTAGCGCATTAGACAATGTGGAAGACTACCCCCTGTTTTCCAACATTCAACTCTTGTATATTATTTATTTATATTCGCTGCGACGCAGGCTTATTTAGGCCTCCTCTGTCGTCCACTGAAACCCAAATTGTTTTGTTGCGATACACACACATTGTATCAAGCTGTTTCTCTTTTGGAAATGCTATAAAACCAGAGGAGATGAAGAAAAAAGTACTAGTATTTATGTTTCCTCATTGTTATTGTTATTCATTATTTAATTATTTATTTTAATATCTAGCACTGCAAAAGATCTTAAATTAACGAAGAAATGTACCGTGAAATTTAAATAAAACATTGAGTTGATGGGCCGCGAAATCCGTATGGGAAGCGGCCCTTAAACTACAATTTCAATCAATCAAAAAAAGTACATTTCTACATCTGCTGCCTTATCTGCTGGAAATCTGTTGCCACCATGAGGGGATATTTTTTTATTCATTGGAAGAAATTTATTTTGTGTCAATAAACAATTGAACTATAAGGTGAAAATTCCCAATTATTAAATTCTGCGGATAGTAAGCTTATACTTTATTTTCTAGATTTGATGAACTGTTCAAATTTACTTGATCGATTGTCCAAAAATGGAGATTAATTTTGATCTCAATAAGCTTATTGAACAATCAGATGGTTTACAACAGTATGGACACTTCCTATTTGCGGTCTTAACTATGAATAGTTAAGAACCATATACATCTAAAATGATTACATGGTCAACTAACATTTTGTAATGAATCACTTTAGATGTTTTTTGTCTCCTTTGGAGTAAAGCGAATGTAAAGTTTGGTTTTCAAGAAGATTGTTTACCATGTTAGTATTTGTATATATATGCATATTCTGAATCTGTATTTAATAATTGCATTATTATGTCATTGTATAGTACATTTGCTGATCCCTGCCGTGGACTAACAAATACTGAAATCGAGGTAATGCGCTAACACGCTCCTTTTTCTGATTTTTAATTCCATTTCCACAGTTAAAAAAAATCCATCGAAGACCCCATTTTACAGAGATTTAAAAAACAGAATCTGTTTAATCTATTAGGATTTACTGCCTTGATGACTCGATTGATGTAATTAAAAGTCTACAGAAATTCCGAATGTAGAATTTACATTTAAATTGGGTTTTAATTTGTGTATCAGAAATTGGATTAAATTCATATCTTCCAATAAATTAATCAATGAAGCATTTTAGCAGTTGGATCATATATCATTACATGCATATAAGCTTACATACTCGTGCTAATATTTGCGAATGATAACAGACAAAATACTTTGATTTCTTGCCTTATGTTCAGTATTGGTAAATATGTATCATGTAGAAAAAAATAATAAAAAAACATTGCTTTTATGAGATTTTTCACATTTTCCACCTATTATGTGCTTTTCTTTACAATGTATGCATGTAAAATGTGTTTGGTTCCTCACACTCTGTCACATGTGAAGGACAAAAACAATTCTTAATGGATAGAATGGCTGTCCTATAGGGCACATACATGTTCTATAGCATAGAATAATCCATCCTATAGGACAGATTTATCTATCCCTTAGGATCCTATAGGACAGAATTATCTGTCCTATAGGATCCTAAGGGACAGAAGTAACTGTCCTATCGGATCCTATAGGACAGCTCATCTGTCCCATTGGATCCTATAGGACAGATGATCTGTCCCATTGGATCCTATAGGACAGATCATCTGTCCCAATGGATCCTATAGGATTTTTTGGTAAGGGTCGTCCTATCTGATGAAATATATGTCATGGCTCGGATTGGATAGCCGAACCATGACTTGGGATGATGATCCATCCTGTAAATCATATTACATTCAACAATAGTGGTCAAGTTTTGCGTGATGCGCCTGACAGAAGTGGGCTGAACAACGCATCAGTTAGTCCGATTAACAATGTGCTAGGTTGTAGCGTACACCCTCCGGAATATAATTAACCAAAGTTTGAAGTCTCAGGGAAATATCAATAAATATCACCAGACTGTTCAATTTTATGGAATATATCATCCAATAGCAGGCCAAATCCCTCAACGTCTCTACCTCTCCATGTTCTACAGAATTCTAACCCAAACTTGGAAGGCTCAGGGAACTATCAATAAATATCACCAGGCTGTTCAATTTTATGGAATATATCATCCAATAGCAGGCCAAATCCCTCAACGTCTCTACCTCTCCAAGTTCTACAGAATTTTAACCCAAACTTGGAAGGCTCTGGGAACTATCAATAAATATCACCAGACTGTTCAATTTTATGGAATATATCATCCAATAGCAGGCCAAATCCCTCAACGTCTCTATCTCTCCATGTTCTACAGAATTCTAACCCAAACTTGGAAGGCTCAGGGAACTGTCAATAAATATCACCAGGCTGTTCAATTTTATGGAATATATCCATCCAATAGCAGGCCAAATCCCTCAACGTCTCTACCTCTCCATGTTCTACAGAATTCTAACCCAAACTTGGAAGGCTCAGGGAACTATCAATAAATATCACCAGGCTGTTCAATTTTATGGAATATATCATCCAATAGCAGGCCAAATCCCTCAACGTCTCTACCTCTCCATGTTCTACAGAATTCTAACCCAAACTTGGAAGGCTCAGGGAAATATCAATAAATATCACCAGACTGTTCAATTATGGAATATATCATCCACTATCAGGCCAAATTCCTCAAAGTCTCTACCTCTCCAAGTTCTACAGAATTCTAACCCAAAATTGGAAAGCTCGGGAAACTCTCAATGAATATCACCAGGCTGTTCAATTTTATGGAATATATCATCCAAGTTATACAGAATTTGAATAAATTCATTGCAAAAAATGTGATAATATCGTTCTACGTCAATTTAGTATGGAATTGAAATAGGTCATTCTGAACCGTCGTGTAGCGACGTGCTATTGTTTCTTCAGAAAACTGGTCACTAGCCAACCAGGACAGCCACTGGCCATGCTGGCGATTCACTATCGAAGACTTCATTCTGACAAAAATAGTTCTATGTTCTTTATAAAAATTGACTACTGCAGTCTTTCATTCTATCCTCTTATGGCAAACAGAAAGTACGGCACTAAAGCATCGCTTGTATTCTTTCAATGTTGTAAGTCAAAATAATACTTTGTAACTGTTGATGCAAGTCAGAAATAGAACAAAAGTCAGAAAAATAGTACCTTGAAGTCCAACTTCACAACACTTCCACTTGTTCATGTACAAAAAGCTCCGAAATGTCAGACTGAGATTCGTCTATGAGTTATTTTGTGCACTAAAAACTCAAATTTACGTCTTTCTAAAATCTCATTTCAATTTACACAGTTGATACCTGACCCAATATTTCAGTGAGACAGATTGAACTTTTAAGACTTTTCGAAGCTTGTGTCATTAATAAGTCTGGGAAATCGATAGACATAAACGATGTATATGTCTTTTATACAAAATCGTTTCGAAAGTTCATGAAATAACTTTCGCGCACTCGTCAAAATTTAATGAAATGAAGTCATAATACATCATTTTCACTTAAGTTTCCGAGACATAATTCCCTAAAAGCTGTCATTTGTTCTAAAAAATTAAAGTTGGTTTCCGAACGAAAGGAGATCGAAATGGATGGATGTTGACTATGTTGTGTTGTGGCCGCCGTTGTGGCGCGTTGCTGTCCACAGGAGGTAGAAGCGATTGATTTCCGATTGCAAGGGAGAAACGATCAAACGTTATTCTCCATAGTAAGAGAGAAGCGGTCAAACGTTGTCGTCCATAGTAAGGGAGAAGTGATATAGTTAGATATCACTAACATAGTGAGAGAGAACCGGTCAAATTTTCCGGTACATATTAACGGAGAAGCAGTCAAACGTCGTCGTCCATAATAAAGGAGACGCGATCTACATTTTTTTCGATGTGATTGGATTGTGATTGACTACTCGAGTAGCGAGTGATGTCTTGCTACTTGGGGAATATGAAACACAACTCACGTTCTATTGGAAACGACACTCTCGTTTCGAAAGTTCATGAAATAAATTTCGCGCATTCGTCAAAATTTAATGAAATGAAGTCATAATACATCATTTTGACTTAAGTTTCCGAGACATAACTATATAAAAGCTGTCATTTGTTCTAAAAATTTAAAGTTGGTTTCCGAACGAAAGGAGATCGAAATGGATGGATGTTGACTATGTTGTGTTGTGGCCGTCGTTGTGGCGCGCTGCTGTCCACAGGAGGTAGAAGCGATTGATTTCCGATTGCAAGGGAGAAACGATCAAACGTTACTCTCCATAGTAAGAGAGAAGCGGTCAAACGTTGTCGTCCATAGTAAGGGAGAAGTGATATAGTTAGATATCACTAACATAGTGAGAGAGAACCGGTCAAATTTTCCGGTACATATTAACGGAGAAGCAGTCAAACGTCGTCGTCCATAATAAA